>PVKM010002423.1:0-65267 GCA_004027735.1 Carollia perspicillata | reverse complement strand
CTTCACACTGCAGCCAGAATCTGCTCCCTAAAAGCCAGGTGTGATCATGTTACTTCCTAATTTTAAAAAACCCTTCAATGGTTCACCATTGTCTGCCAGATTAAGTTCAAATTCCTTGGCATACTAAACAAGGCACTCAGGTATCTGGCCCCTTCAACTTCTACAGTCTTATCACTGATCATATCCTCTCTTGCATTCACTTGGCTGCTGGTATCACCTAGCTGGGAGTATCAAACTTCTCACAGTTCCCCTAAACACAAGAGCGTACTTCATCGATCTCCCAGCATGGAATTACTTCCCTTACTCCCAGCTCCGCCACCCTCCCCTTCCCCAATCCTTCTCAAGACTTGGGCCACCGTGCTATAAAGTTTCTTTTGACCACACCCAGATAGAACTGATTGCTGCTTTGTGTGCGTACCCACACCTTTACAGGCTTACATCCTAACGTCTGTGTTGCACTTACCAGTATCCGCTGTCCCACCTCACACTTCAACAAGGCGTCTTTATACCCCAAGGTACTCACACAGTACTTGGCACATAGTGTTGCTCTAATAAATGTTCCGTAAATGAATTAACTTAATATGGCTGAGGAAGAGGCAGAAGAAATGCACAGCTGATGAGAAAGCTCTGTAGGAAGAATACGAAATTGTTTTGGAGGTGGAAATGAGTTGTGAGGAAGGTAAAAGAGATGTAAAGAGGACATCAAACTTACAGGCACTTACAGCCTCCTTAAGGAGGCAAAATAAATATTCCCAACAGTATTACAAGATAATTAGGTATCTGGGTGATATGGCTCGTACAGACACCATTATAGAAACTCTGAGGCTGAGTATGTCCCTGCTGAGGACTATGGAGCTGAAAAATGGCTTAATCATGTGGTTTCTAACTGAAAAGAGTTTTATGTGCGTTAAGCAATTTAATCTTCACAACCCGACTATGATGAGGATATTGTCTCCATCTACAGACGAAGAAACAGGCTCAGAGAATGTAGATTGCTCAGCATCACCAACTACCAAGTAGAAGAACCATCATGTGAATTTGGATCAACTGTCTCCAACATCCTCCAACGCCCTGTTCGTTGCGCCCCACGTTTCCTGTGCAGTTCAGAGTCCGGACTTCTGGAGACAGCGTCAGCCCGCGATGCGGCTAGACCCGCATCCCGCCCGCATTCAAGCACGGACCGCGCCCCCAGCCCACAGGAGCGCAGTGCGCTGGCGCGTCCGGCCGCGGCCCGCCCCCGGGAGGGGCCCGCGCGCAGCGGCAGAGGCCGCGGTGGCGAAGTTGGTGGGCGGGCGGCCGCGAGGCCACGGCGGAGGAGGGACTTGTTGCGCCCGCGGCTGCGCGGTGCGGCTCCCTCCCCTCCAGTTTGGCCGGGCGGCTGCGGCTGAGGCGGCGGCGAAGGGGGAGGTGGAGGTGCGGACCGGCGCGATGCGGCGCTACCTGCGCATCGTGGTGCTGTGCCTGGCCTGCGGCTTCTGCTCGCTCCTCTACGCCTTCAGCCAGCTCGCCGTGTCCCTGGAGGAAGGAGCCGGCGGCAGTGGCGGGAAGCCGCAGGCCGGAGTGGCTTCCTGGGTCGCGGGCGGTGGACGCGGCGCCGCGAGAGGGGCGGGCGACGAGGGTGCTGCGGCGCATCCCGGCCGGTGGGACAGGTACGGGCCGCTTCCTGTGCGGCGGGAGCCGAGGCCGGCGTTGGGAGCGCGGGGTCGCGGGGCTCGGCCTGGTTGGGGCTGCTCGCCGGTCGGTCCCGCGCCTCCCGCTTCTTTGCCGCCCTCTCGGACCCCTTCCCTGTTTTCCCTCCTTCCCTCAATCCCGGGGCGTGAGCCCAGCGCTGCTCCAGCCTGGGAACACCCTACGCATTTGTGTTTGCCTTCTATCTAACCCAGTCCTTACACGCTTTTTAAAGTGGAAAAAATTAATTTTCAACTTTTAATTGGCCGTTGAGTTTTAAAAAAGGATTCTTTCAAAATAAGAGGTGCCCCACAAAAGCCTTCTTGCTGTCTGACTAGTGAGAATTCCCTCTTGTTTCCATGGCGTTCAAGTCGAGCTATTTAAACATCAGGCTGGCGCCCTAGTTCAATTTTTTTTTATCCCCTCCTGAATGAGGCGTCTAATTTTTGTGTGTTAACGCTTAAATTTGTCATTATTAATTGAGTAATCTGGACAGAACATTTATGCGGATTGTGAATTTTTCTTTAGGGATCAATCTATTCTGAAACTTATAACAACTTAAGAAAGGTGAGCGATACTTAACATGCTCACGTCTTTTGTGAAAGGAGACAGAGGCATTCTTCTTTAAAAATTGGTATTAAAGAGCAGTAGAAGGACTTACACACATCACTGCCAGAGTTGGAATCAACATGCGATTTAAATAGGGAAAAGAATGCAACGCATTATGCATGCTTAACAAAATCTGAGCGTCTCCACTTCCTTGAAAATAGACTCTCCTCTTTGTGGGCACCTCTCTGGGAGCGATCTGAGCGCTTCCTTAGTAAGTGGGAAGGCTGCTTTGATATTGAAAGTACGAGAGCGCTAGGAGAAGGAGCATAGTCATCTGTGGGCTGTTTAACTTTGTTTTGAGAGTTGATGGTCATTCCCAAATTGAAAGGGGGAAGTTTGGGCAGAGGAGCGTGGAAATTGTCATGCTTTTAGACTATGGTTTGATTACAGTCAGGCGAATTCCTACGACATCGGGACGATTCGTAAAAGCAGAACTCCTTCCAGAGCCAGGTTTGTCAGCTCTCAGTTATTTGTCCTGGGAGAGGCAGTGACTTGGAGAACTGAATGAGGTCCTGAAAAATGCTCATGAAAAGCAGCGGTTTTTGGTCTCTTATGATATTGTGAAGCATTGAAAATTGTGGAAAATAAATTATTTTTTTCTTGGCTAGAATTATAAAGAAGCAACATTTTAATCAAAATGTTGAATTAAATTGTACTATGGTATTAGCTTTCAACTTGATAGAGTAACATTGATTTTTAACTGTGCCTCACACATACATTATTTTGTGACTGATTTTTATAAATTGTATTTGTTTGATCAGCGAATTTTAACAAAATTTCTTTGACATTTAGAAAATAAGCACTTCCTTCTTATAAATATTTTATAGAACCATTATTGCAATCTTAAGTCTGATGTGTCAGGATAGAGTCCATTAAGAAGCTGTTACATAACTGGTTCACCGAGCAGCATAACTCTTCATTTTAAAAGGGGCATACATTTAAATTAAAACTAAAGGTGTAACAACAGACGCATTAGTCTTTGTAAACATGTAGCAAAGTACTTTGCAAATATGAGAAGTTTGCGCAGTGGAACAATGGGGAAGCTGGATTGTCATGTTTTTATTCTAGGACTTGATTAAGGTTAGGATAATTCCTAAGACATCAGGACTCTTCATTTTAGATAGGATCATTTATAACATTGTTTTAGAGTTCTCATAGAGTTCAGGCAACTTCTTTGGCTCCTGTGGGGTATGGAGTAGATATCCTTAACCTCTCTTCTGAGTTTAAAGCGTTTGACCAAGGTTCATAGGGCGTCTGTCATTGGGTCAGGATAAAAAGTGTATCTTTGCTCTCCAAGTGCTCTTTCTACAAAGCTGTGTGATAAGAATCTAGTCTCTAGTGTTTCATCAGTGGAGAATAATGGGGTATGAGGCAAACCACATCTCCCTGTTTTCACTAGGACTTGATTATCATTGCATTGGTTTTTTTTTAAGCCATCTTACCTGAAAGGTTAAGACTATTGTTTTTTTTCTTTTATTTAACACATGGGATCTAGGGTTCTATATATCCAACAGGTTGCATGGGCAACTCTTACAGAAACTATTGGTTGCACGGAATTCTTTGACAACAAAATATTTGGAAAAAGGTCCTTCCAAGGTCTCAGAGTAAAAACTATAAAATGATGGGAACATTTTTTTTAGTGAAATCTGTTATTAATTGGTGCATTCTGTTCGAATCCATTATTTTGGTGTTTAGGAAATGCACAGGTCGTAGAGTCAGACAAATCCATGTTCTCATTCTGGCTCTGTTAGCTGTGAAACCTTGACTACCTTTCTATTTCAGTTTTCTCACCTGAAAACTGTGGATAATACTTACCTTATTTAATTTGTAATAGTCAGAATTCTTAGTTGCCAGTGATCAAAATCTAATAAAACTTACTTAAGCAAAACAGTTATTTATGGGTTTTTATGGGTCGCTGGAAGAAAAAAATTGAAGGACAAATGTCCAGACATCTCCCTGGACCGCAACAACTGGGGACTCTCGTGTTCTTCCACTGTAGGCAGGCTGGTTCATGGAGTCTTTCCATTCCTTGCAGAAATAGAAAATTCTAGGGAAAGATACTCACATTTTGCACATGTCACTTGCACATCCCTTTGGTGGAGAGAATAACATGGCTGGTGTTGGAGAGGAGTGATGCCTCAAAGGAGGGAATGCTGGGTTGGGGGTTCTCCCTCATAGACTCTTCAACTGTCCAGTATGGACAAACTGTATTAAGGTATTCAGCCTAAAGCAGTTGTTATTATGAGGCCTCAGGATTTTTGTGAAAGAGTCATGTAACATTTTGTGACACGTTAGCTTCTCCGGGTGATTAATTTCTCACATTGCACTGACAGACCTTGACAGTGATTATCAAGGTCTCACCCTGTTGTGGCTGTATAGCATGCTGGTCATGGGGAATCAAGAAACACCAAGCATTTCAGTGACACCATTTCTAGATTGTTTTTGTCCTTTCTGTGATTGATTTTCACGCAGGGAGGTTGTTGCCTCATGCCTCTTTTCAGATCTGGTCAGGCCATCGAGTTATTTCTGCTGGGTCCTGGGAACACTAGTAGGATACACTGAGATTTTAGAGTAACGGTTTTGGAGACACAGATTTCAAGTTTGCCACTTTGGTTGTGTTAAAATCAAATACATTTCCTCATCAGACGTAACAGCACATGTGATATTGGGTTGTTCGTGAGAACTGAAATGAAATAAATTCTATAGGTTATGAAGTATGGTGCCTGTAATGATGAAATTGTGGCTAATATGGTGATGATTTTGATCATTTAAATTTTGAGGGGTTTTCATCCACTTTTTGTGCTCGGGCACAAGTCCAGACTTGCTAAGCCCAAATGCCTGGCAGCGGGGGTCCAGGTTATTGTTACAAAACCAAAGATTGAGAACCACTCTTTTAACTGAAAATGGTTGACCACTGTTTCCACCCTGCTGCTTGTGGTGGTGAAATTTTCTTTCTCTCTTCCCCGCAGTTATTTTTGAAGAAGAGAGGAGTTGGGGCAGTGAACAGTGAAGAAGGTTACTAAAGTCACCTTAATTAATCTCTCCTTTAAACAATTTAAAAAAAATTACAGTTGACATTCAGTATTATATTAATTTCAGGTGTACAGCATAGTGGTTAAGACATTTATATAATTTACAGTGTGATGATTTCCCAATAAGTATGTTATCCACCTGGCACCACACATAGTTATTACAGCGTTATTGACTGTAATGCTTCTCTTTGTTAATGCAGAGACATCTTACATAAAAACCAGTTTTCTGTACTTGTTTTAGTTCATTGAAGATCATACTTCACATAGGTGTAAAGTGCTTAGCACAAACCTGGCTAATAATTAACTAATTAAGATAATATTGTTCCATGTTTTTGGACATGAAAGTGATTAGGCTAATGAGAAAATGTATACTTTTGATTTAGAAATCCTATTTTAAAATATTAAGATTATTACCAGTCATACCTGTTGAAAGTACTCTGTCCCATGCTGACTTGAATTTATTTCAGTGTGTATACCACGTGAAGTTTAAAATTCTTACGTATGCAGATAGGCAGTTTCTTCCTTTATTGTTTTTCACTTTTGTCATTCATGGAAGAACTTGATAACCAGACGATTTTTCCCTCATTTTTTTTCATTTAAAGCTTTAATCCAGTCTTTTGGGAGGGTTTTTTTGTAGGGGGCGAACAGTGTGATGCCACCCTATTTTTGAAATGGTTAGATAATACTGTTCAGTGCCATTTGTATGTAAGCAGTCCTTTGCCCACTTCCTGAGTATTCATGAAATTAGAGATTTGTGAAAGAAGAAGCTAGGTATTAATTGAAGTTGTCTGGAGACAGTTTTTAGTTGAAAATGAGGGGCCCAGACATGATCTCTACATAATGGTGTTGTGTCAGACTCACGGGCATGGTCTGCTTTCCTGTCCGTCCGCATCTTCGCTTCTCCTGCACAGGTGCCGTGCACGTGCCCCAGCCTTGCACTTGCGTTGTTGGCTTGTGCACCTCCCTCAGGCTTCCCCGGTTGCGTTGCGTGCTGGATATGCCTGGGCTTATCCCTGACTCTTAAGTTGTGCATATTTTCACTAAAGCTTCGTGGACATTTTGATATGAAAAATACCTTTTTTCAGTTTAATTTAAAAGTATAAAAGACCTGTTATCAGATTTAAGTAAACTTTTAAGTTTTTAAAGAAAACTTTGTAAGTTTGAGAACTGATATTGTGGTGAGCATTGTGTTAAATGCTCACTTTAATCTAGAGCATGAAATGTCTCTAGATTTTTGAAACATTTTTCAAGTACTGAAATTTGGGGGAATTTTATTTTTGGCCAGTTTTTTAAAACTTTTGAAATAAATATAAGTTCATGGGAAGTTGCTGACATACCCCATGTTCATTCATTTTCCCTCAGTAGTAAAATTTTAACATGGGCACAGTACATTATCTCTATATCGAGAGCATTTATATATAGCAATATAGTGCAATATTATAACAGCAGAATTTGGCATTGAACAGGCCATAGATCAGTTCTCAGATATCACCAGTTTTATATGCTCTGCATGTGTAGTTTTACGCAATTTTATCACAGATGTAAGTGCATGTAACCACCCCACATCAAGATACGGAACTTTTGATCACAACAAAGATTAATTTGCTTATAGATAAGCCATCTAGAGTCAGAATATTTTTTTAAAAAATATTTTATTTATTTATTTTTAGAGAGAGGGGACAGGAAGGAGAAAGAGTAGGAGAGAAACATCAATGTGTGGTTGCCTCTCATGTGTCCCCTATTGGGGACCTGGCCTGCAACCCAGGTATGTGCCCTGGCTGGGATTCGAACCAGTGACCCTTTGCTTCACAGGCCCATGCTCAATCCACTGAGCTGTACCAGCCAGGGCTAGAGCCAGAATCTTTAAATCATATGAAATTTGAGAATGAGCCACAGTAAGTTTTATTTCCGTTTGATTCCCAATGAAAAACTGCATTTATGGACTTGTCTGATTTGGATGTCACTGTTTTACTGAAGACATTCCCACTTAACTTAGCTTACAATTTTGTCCCTTTAAAAGTATTTAATAGAGTTACTACCTTTTTGAATGTTGTGTATCTAATATTCCATTTCTCATAGTTTTAAGCAGTAAAAGCAAAAGCAATTAATAACCAGAACTTAGATAAACTACCTTTACTTTTCCAGTATTAAGCTTCGTTATTTTTTTTCTGGCCTGAAAGTACAAGTGCTATCTGTCCCCAGGTTAGTGACAGTTACTGTATGTAATGAGTTTCTACTCTGTATCTTAATTTTGAAAATGGATTTTTCATAGGAGAATATAAATTTGGGAGATAAACTTTATGCCACCTTTTGCCAGCAACACCTCAGTGTCATATGATTTTTTTAAAAAAGTAAGTAGCATGTGTAATCACTAGTGCTTATGTTTTATGTTTTCATTAAAGAAAGACAAAACCTCCTTCTATAAACTGTTTTCTGACATTAAGTTATATTAAAAAAACTTAGCTAAAACTTGACTCTTTCCTTGCAGTTTCATCATCTAGCAATTCTACTTGTAGGTATACATGTAAGAGAATTGCAATCAGATGTTCACAGAAAAATTGTGCATGAATAGTCATGACAGCATTATATATCATAAACAAAAATGGGAAAATAACCCAAATGTCTATCACTCGATGAATGGGTGAACAAAATGTGCATATCCAATCATAAAATGGAATATTATTTGGCCATAAAAAGGAATGAAGTGTACTGTTCAATGCTACAGTGGATGAACTTAGAAAATACTATACTAAGTGAAAGAAATCACATCACACTCAAAAGGCCACATACTATATGATTCCCTTTTTGTGAAATGCTCGTAACAGGTGAATCTATGGAGACTGAAAATAGATGTGTGGTTGCTTAAGGCTGAGGGATTGAGGAGTGCAAATTGAAGCAGAAAATGATATTATTATATACTTCCAAGAGAATTTTTATAGAAAAATTTAATTCGGGAGTAATTTTCTTTAAGACTTTATTTTCCATTCCCATGTTCTACCATTGTAAGGTTGACATGAGGAGATGGAATTCCCAGATTAGGTATTTCCTTCCTGGAACAAAGGTGCTCTTTAGGTTTGGTTATAAATAAATTGTGAATTTGTTGAAAGAAAGCAGTGGTAATGTCTGTCTCTGAGAGATGGAGATGTCTGTTGGAACAGGTTTGTCGTGAGGCTTAAATGGATGTGCAAGCCACTGAGCCAGTCTATAATATGAAATGCAAGACTTAAAAAAATACATAAATTAGTGGAACATAAATTTTTGATCAAGTTGTATGTTTTACTGGTCTGCACACAGTTTCTTTTTCTGATTTGTCAACCATTTATATTAAGATATGTAACATTTTATATTGTGTTTGAAAATTGTGTCCCTTTAAAAGAAAACCGGATTACAATGTAATTTGTTCCCATTGATTTTAAAATTTAGACTTTGCAGTTTATTATGCAGTAGTATACACAATTACTTTAGGCAACATTTTCAAAACCACCAGGGCCAGACCCTGTTCTCAGGGATTCATTGAATAGGCCCGATGTGGGACATAGACATTTGTGAGTGGTATGATCAGAGATCTTTGTGAATCTGAAATTTCATAGACCTTTCGTTGTAAGAAGAGTGACTTACAGTTGAATTCACAGCGAGAGAAAACAAAGATATGTGGTGATGGGGTATGAGGTGATCGGGCTTAGCACCTCACCCTGAGTTCATACTTCTTAATTTAATACTCAGGCCTCCGCTGTAGTGAATTTCAAACAAGATTATTTTGAAAAGAATAACAGTGAAAACCATACTTTTTGTAACACGAGGCATTGTTTTGTTTTTGTTCCAATCTGCAATTGAAGGAGAAGGAACACATTTGATATCCTCCATTTTAGCTTGTGTAATTTAGCGAAACTGAGATAGTGTAGATAATGAAATTGAGCCACTGAATAGCAGCATGATTTCAAAATTTTTCAGTTTGAAACACCATACAAGTAGCTTTGATTGAGGATTATTTTGAAAACATTTAAAGTAATTCTCTTACCTTTTTATTTGCATTTGTGGCATTTATGTTTTGCTTTAGGATAAGCAAATATTTTGTTTGGCTGAAATGGATTTTATTCTAGGGGGAGTAGCTCATGAAGGAAAAATTTTAGAAGTATTTCCCTATTTTCTGTGTCATCCGAGGAGGGGGTTCTAATATATTAAGAGAGTTCCTGACTAGGAAACTGGTTTCCAGTCTGTAGTATATTCTACCCTAAGGTTTTAAAGTTCTACTTAAAATAATGTTAAGTAATGGGGAAATAAATCAATTTTCAAAAATCCTTAGGTTACCATAGCAATATTGAACTTGCAAAATTGGATCTGCAGTTTTGTTTCCGTAAAATAGAAGGAATGAGTTACTATGTTACTGAGTAAATTCCTTGTTAATTTTAAACTGAAATACTCACGTAGGACTCTATTTCTTCTGTCTTACTGTTAGGTGTAAAGATTTCTCTCTGTGTTACTGGAATCCCTATTGGATGCTGCCCTCTGATGTTTGTGGAATGAACTGCTTTTGGGAAGTGGCTTTTAGGTAGGCACTTAATATTTAATTGGTAGATCAGCGTAGGTAAGATTAGATAGTAGATACATATTTGATACTAAATAGGATATAAAAATGTTTCTTTTCCTGTAATATAACATTGTAATACAAGTAAGTGATTTATTTTCTGATTAATTTTTCTATTTCTCCCACTTTGTAGTTATCACTAATTTTTAGTATATACTGCATATAAAATACTCTTAATGTTTTAAAGATGTTATTATGATAGGTAAATCATTGTTCTTAGAATTTATATCCAATTTTAGGTAACAGGTGATAAACTGGTGGTTTAAAACAGACTTACACTGACGTTTCCAGGCATATATAAATACATATGACATTTATTTAATTTAAAATTGGAATGCCAAAAAAACATTTTGTAGGTGAATGGTGACACCTGGGCAAGGATTATGCTAGTTATTAACAGAGATTGAATACTGGGGGATGGGCAGGTAGAGATAAGGGTTTAATGAAGGAGCAAATGATATGGCATTGTTTAGTGACCTTTTAAGTTACCGAATATCTTGGCTTTGTCCACCCCTCCGGATAAGGGAGGCATTGGATTGGCTGACCTCTCAGGTCCCTTTTCTGCTCTAACTTGCAATGAAACAAGCAAGTATTGATAGGAATGGGATACCAGCCTATTTCCCTGAGATAATGACGGGGGAGCGTGAGGCACTAGCCTGAAATGCCCTTCCCAAAAGTAACATTTGAGAGTCACCTACTTTTACTGTGTTTGTGACTCAGTTAAATTTTAATTTTACTCATGTAATTTGCCAGGCATAGTGCCAGGTGCTGAGAACCGGACTGTGCATCTGGTTAATGTGGCTCCATCCTCCTGGAGCTTGCATTCTGATGGATCTTCATACTGGTAAACCTGAGATTACAGTAGCTGGGATGATGGGAGAACAGGGGAGCCATCAGGCAGGATTGATCATCTTAAGCATCTCAGGGAAGGCTTTGTGGAGGGAGCGACTGCAATGAACAGACTCAAGGGCAGGAGTCAACGTAGTCTAGGTGGGAAGAGCTAATGAAGATTTTTGATCTATATTTGTAGTATGTGTTTTAAAATTCTTGTATTTCCAATACATTATGCCTTTCATGAACTATTGGAAGGGAATCGTTGAAATCAGATATTTTAATTATATTGCATTGCTGTGGGAAAGATGGAGTGATTGAAACTCTAATACGGATCAGTCATATCAGGTTATTCAGATTTTTTTAAATGTTCTTATCCTTTTGGAAGACAGTCTCGCTCTTCAGCCTGTTCATAATTTTGGAGATTGGGGCTCAGTATCTTTCATTCTTGTACAAGTTCACTAATGATTAGAGCATTGACAGGCACCACTTTGCAAGCTCCCGTCTTGTGACATGAGTCTCCTTCCTCGAGAAGCTGGGTGAGTTTGAAAACTTTCACATGCTCTGATTTCTACAACGCGGACCCTTCTGTAAGTTACGAATATAGTAGAGGAGTAATAATCTCCCCTCCTCTACTACAAGAGTGGCCCGGGGAAGTTGACCTTATCTAATATTGGAGGCTCTGCTTTTCATGCCTTTTTGTTTTGGCTTCCAGCTCATTATTTTGTTAAAGCTTCCAAGTATTCTCAGAAGAATTACATGTGGATGAATATATAATGTATACCCTTGTGTTTATTGCTTTCCTAAATTTTAGGTTTTGAAAATTACACTTAAAAAATTATTTGTTGATTTTAGAGGAGAGAGAGAAAGAGAGGTTAATTTGTTGTTCCTCTTATTTATGCATTCATTCATTGGATGATTCTTATGTGTGCCTGGACCAGGGATTGAGCCCGCAACCTTGGCATATCTGGACACCCTAACCAACTGAGCTACACGGCCAGGGCCAGAAGTTAGGCTTTTCTGTTATACTGTCTACTTGTAACATATCTGTAACCATTTTTGGTTTCTTACTTAGAACTTAGGAACCCTTACATTTACTCATTCTCTTCAAATGTGCAGCCAAGCCAAAATGTCACACAGTTGCCATATCATTCTCACCCTCCATTTCAGTATGTACTCTCAGTAATACTTCCTTTTTGCCTGACTCTTAAGAACTTGTCTTTTTTGCCCTGCCTCCTTAAGAAGTAAAGCTTCTTTGAAATCCCTTTTTTCCATCCCCTTACATCTCACATTTTGCCTGGCACCAGTGGGCACTTAGCTGGCACCAGCTTTTCAGCTTTTCACCAGGACTGTCTCAGCTTTTTCATTCTGAATTCTTTATACAATTTTATTTTGGACAAAGCTTATCTAGGGGTTTATTTTCTCCCAATTAATTTATTATACAATGAACATTAAATAACAACAACAAAAAAAGCACCCATCAGCAGTGCTTTCACCTTTGATGAGCAGGCATGTCCCTTAGTTGTTTCTCCACTACTGAGTCATCTGTTTGACCAACTGCTCCCCAGCAGCCTGTCAGAATGCTCAGCCTCTTCTGTTTTTCCTGTCCTTGAAACAAAACAAAACACAAAATCCCTACAGAGGCTTGCTTTCAGTTAACTCTTTTCCCTTCAGGCATTCTTGTTGACTCTTTCTCTTCACCAGCAAACTTCTTTTAAGATTTATCTGCTGGCTTTACTTCCTTCAGCCAACCAGCCACCCAACCAACCCTTCACCCCTCAGTCCACTGTGAGCAGTGCCTACCACCTGACTACAAACCCATCCTCATTGAAGTCACCCAGTTGAAGTTGCGCCAGCCTCTGTATTGTTCCTCTCGGCCTAGTCTTACTTTTCTTGTGTGATTTACACTGGTTACGGCTTCTGCTTTCTTATTTCGACTCCGCCAGTCTCTGGCTCTGGAGACCAGAGTCCTCAGCTCTTTGATCTCTCTGCTCCTGGACTCCTTTCACTATTCCTGACTCCTAAACATTGACATTCCTCAGGACTCTGCTCTTTTCTCTCCCCACTGAGGATACTCTGTTTCACTGATATCTTCAGGTCAGAGCTCTTTTCTGAGCTCCAGAATGATATTTCCAGCTGCATATGGGACATTTTTACCTTGCTGATTGAGATGCCTCAAATATTGTTGTTCAAATCTGAAATTGTAACAGGGCGCAGCCAAGAGGCCCCCCCCCCCAAAAAAAAAAGGATTTGGAATGGGGTCCAGAACTCAAGAAAGTGTCCAGGAAATATTAGAAAGACATATAAAATGTTCTCACCCCTTCCTCCGCTCAGGTATAAGTTGGCAGAAGGGACACATAGAGCAGGAACATGCAGAGCTATTTTGTACAGCAACAGCTTTGCAGCTAACCTCTGGCATGGTCATTTAACTGATTGCATAGACATGTTAAATAGCTGTGGCTGTGGTCTGAGCCAGGGAGATGGAAGTGACTTCCACCCAAGACATAACTAGGAGGCAGGTCCCCAAGTTACAGCAGCTGTGTGAGAGCTTGGAGATGTTTGGCTCCACTCCATGGGGCCACGCCTGCCCAGACTCACAGTGGCAACCCAGTAAGCCTGGAAGGATATGGGAGTGCTGGCAAGTGTAGCCGATTGTAGGAAGAGTCGGAAATGGAGCTGCAGAGGAGGACTGGCCCGGGGATTTAAAACCCAGTCATGGCAGCCATTGAGGAGAGAGCCATGCGCTTTTGCCAGAGTGGGGACCCCCCCTCCCGCCGCTGGGGTAGAGAGAATCACCATGCAGCTTTAGCAGAGAATCACCACTCGGCTTTGCCAGAGTGGCAACCCTCCCCTTCCCTGCAGCTTTGCCGGGAGAGATCCACATGATTTTGGGATGCTCCCTTTGGCTGCATGGCCTGGGAAGCAAGAGAGGCTCTTTGCCTGGAAGAAGGGTGAAAGAACTCTTGCCACTAGGCCATGAGAAGGTGCCACATGGCTTTGGATTAATTAGAGATCCTGCCTGGACAGCGACACAGCTGATGGTGCCAGGAACTGGATCCTGGACATTTGCTTCTTTTCCTGAGTTATGGTACCTTGAATTGGGGGCAGGGGGAGAAGGAAGCACTGTGGGCTTCTGTGGGTATCCAAAAAGGACTTTGATGTCTTAATGAAGACATTAGGTCACTACTTTAAGTCTGTATAGCATTAAATAAACCTTTCCTTTCCTTTTCACAAATCTTTGGCATTGAGAGACGCCTTTCCTATAGAGTGGCGGACATAATGAACCTCGGGTGTCCTTTTGGTTATAGTATACTGTGACCTCCTTTGCCCTGTGTGTGTATCTGTTCTGTAACAGTTTCTGGCATCCTTATGTGGGTCAAATAATGAACTCCCTTGGACCTCTATTCTGTAACAAAACCATGGGCTAACCTCCTCACACTTTCCCTCATATGTAGATTGTATCTTGGTTTTTGATGGACTTTCCCCATGTCGGTCCCCAGTGACTCTTCTACCTGCCTTCTTTCACAGTTGTTCCTGATGGCCTCTTCCTTCCTGTTGCCTTAACTACTGTGCTGGTCACTTCTCATGCAGCTGATGTGATCTCCCTTCCCTGCCCACTGCTCCTGCCTTCTGTGTGTCCTCTGTATTATTGTATCTATTGCTGTGGTTCTCAGTCTACTTCTGGATACCACGTGGTGTTCAACATGTAAGCTCCATGCCTAGCAAGGTGCTTGGCAACCAGTAAATAACTAATGATTTTCCCCAGCACTTTCTGACTAGCATGGATGTTTGTGTAGTAAGCTTACTTAGCAATCTCAATTTTTTTTTCCATTTAAGCATTTACCAAGATTTCTGATTAAATATTTTTAAATTCTGTCTTTTCACAATAGGCTGGAAATTGTGTGAGGTCAGGATTCTGGCTTTCCTGCTTATTCCCAGTGTCTAGCACATGAAAGGAGTTCACATATTCATTAGAAAGAGTGAATTATATCATGGAATTGTGTCCTAAAACTAATGCGAATTTAAGCCTGCTCCAGCATTGTGTGAATGTACTGGTGTCTCCATAACCTTAGCACTATCAGGAGTTATAATTTATCACATATTAGGGAAAATGGTGGCTTATTGCTAACTTATATTTTATTATTTATTGAGCATATTTCCATATTTATTTAGCTTTTTAATCTTTTCTGTATTGATGTTACCTATTGAGTTTTTAATACATATTTTATGAACTCTTAGAACTATATATTTTGCTTTTGCTATGGATTAGAAATATTTTCACTTTAAATTTTATTTTTTTATTATGCAGTCTCTTCATTTTCGTATTATAAATATTGTTTTAATGTACTAATTTTTCTATGACTTGAGCTTTTAAAAATTTAATCTTTTTCTTTATCATGGTAATTGATTTTTAGTTCATGGAGTCTATGGTTGTAGATGAATTTAGTGTTACCTGTCTTCTCTTGAGTGATCACATGCTAGTTTTAAGAAATATATTTTTGCAGGTTATTTAAAATTATTTTAGCAGTTAATGTTTATGTTTAATGTAGAATTTTTAGATTTTATTTTTTATTCCTGCATAACATTATGAAGAGTTTAAGTATTGTAGTTTGTTTCAAAAGTGATTTATGTTCAACTCTTTAAAGTAGCTTTGCCTAGTATAATTCAGCACAGCTTTTTTTTATAGTAAGAGGAAAAACATTTTTTAAGTTCTAATTTAAGGAAATTATCATTAGTGTTTCTGAAGATAGTTGCCCATCTTGTTGAACTACAAGTTCTTTGTTTGGGTATCAGAAATTTAATTTGTTTTAGACTTCTTGCGAAGATGGAGGCATAGGTAGACATATTGTGCCTCCTCGCACAACCAAAAGAAGGACAACAACAAATTTAAAAACAAAACACAATCATAACTCACAGAAAATTGAACTGTATGGCAGTCTAACAACCAAGGAGGTAAAGAAGAAACACCCAGACCAGTAGGAGGGGTGGAGACGGGCAGCTGGGCAGAGAGGACTCGCACAAGGCAGTGTCTGGTGGAGCTGGTGGTCCCACATTCGTGTGTAGATAAACCAGGAGGAGCAACTGGGGAGTGAGACAGACCAAGCAACCTAGGGCCCCAGCTTGGGGAAATAAAGCCTCAAAGCCCCTGACTAAAAAAACCTGTGGGGGTTGATGTGGCAGTGGGAGAAACTCCCAGCCTCACAGGAGAGTTCGTTGGAGAGACCCAGACGGTCCTAGAACATACACAGACCCACCTACCCAGGAATCAGCACCAGAAGGGCCCAATTTGCGTGTGGGTAGCCGGGGAAATGACAAAGCCAACTGAGAATAGAGCAAGTGGCACTGTTCCCTCTCAAATCCCTCCCCCACATATAGCGTCACAACATAGCCACGTGGGTTGCCCCGCCCTGGTGAACACCTAAGCCTCTGTCCCTTACTACGTAACAGGTGTGCCGAGACCAAAAAAAATGGCCCAAATGAAAGAAAAGATCAAAGCTCTGGGAAAAATACAACTAAGAGATGAAGAGATAGCCAGCCTATCAAATGCACAGTTCCAAACACCAGTGATCAGGATGCTCACAGCATTGGTTGAATATAGTAGCAAATTAGATGAAAAAATGAACGCTATGCTAACTGAAATAAAGGAAAATGTACATGGAATCAACAGTGATGGGGAGGAAACTGGGGCTCAGATCAATGGTATGGACCAGAAGAAAGAAACATTCAGTTAGTACAGAATGAAGAAACAAAAATTCAAAAAAATGAAGAGAGGCTTATTAGGAACCTCCAGAACTTCTTTAAATGATTCAACATCCAAATCATAGGGGTGCCAGAAGAAGAAGAGGAAGAGCAAGAAATTGAAAACTTATTTGAACAAATAGTGAAGGAGAACTTCCCCATTCTGGCAAAGGAAATAGACTTTCAGGAATTCCAGGAAGCTCAGAGTCCCAAAGAAGTTGGACCCAAGGAAGCACACACCAAGGCACATCATCATCATCATCACATTACCCAAGATTAAAGATAGGAGAGAATCTTAAAAGCAGCAAGAGGAAAAGAGACAGTTACCTATAAAGGTGTGGCCATTAGACTCCTAGCTCACTTCTCAAAAGAAATCTTGCAGGCAAGAAGGGGCTGGAAAGAAGTATTCCAAGTCATGAAAGGCAAGGACCTACATCCAAGATTACTCTATCCAGCAAAGCTATTATTTAGAATGGAAGGGCAGATAGAGTGCTTCCCAGATAAGGTCAAGTTAAAGGAGTTCATCATCACCAAGTTCTTATATATGAAATGTTAAAGGGACTTATCTAAGAGAAAGAAGATCAAACTATGAACAGTAAAATGATGACAAACTCACAGCCATTTAATAACCGAACCTAAAAAAAAAAAACAAACTAAGCAAACAACTAGAATAGGAACAGAATCACAGAAATGGAGATGACATGGAGGGTTATCAGAAGGGAAGGGAAGGGAAGGCAGAGGATGGGGGAAAAGTTACAGAGAATAAGCAGCATAAATGGTAGGTAGAAAATAGATGGGGAGGTTAAGAATAGTATAGAAAAAGTAAAAGCCAAAGAATTTATATTTACAACCCATGAATTTGAACTAAAGGCGGGAATGTGGATGGGTGGGAGTGGTCAGGGTGGAGGAGAATAAAGGGAAATGGGACAACTGTAATAGCATAATCAATAAAATATATTAAGAAATTTAATTTGTTTAGTTTGACTTTATATATTTCATCAGAGTGCCAATTCCTGGTGTAAATATTATACATTGTTTTCTTTTATAGAGAGAACATTACATTAATAGCAGCCCAGAAGAACACACTGAAAGCTTTTCATGCTGTCCAAATAAAAAAATAGAAGAAAAATTATATTTGACCCTTGAACAACATTGAGGTTGAGTTGTGAAGGTCCCATTTTATGCAGGGTTTCTTTTTCAGTAAATATGTACTATACTGCAAATGTATTTTGTGACTTTTCTGTCTCTAGCTTAGTTTATTGTAAGAATACAGTATATAATACATATAACACACAAAATATGTGTAAATCAACTGTTTGTCTTATCAGTAAGGTTTCTGGTCAACAGTAGGCTATTAGTAGTTAAGTGTTGCAGGATTAAAAGGTGTATGCAGATTTTTTACTGCATGGGGGTCAGCACCCCTAACACGCACACTGTTCAAGGGTCAGCTGTATTGGGATTCTTTTATAGCAGTAATGTTACTTAAAATAAGTCTATTTCTAAGGTTTAGAAATCTATTAACAATGTTTGTATTGGAATTTCTTTTTTAAAAATATATTTTATTGATTATGCCATTACAGTTGTCCCATTTCCCCCTTCATTCCCCTCTACCCTGCACACCCCCTCCCACCCACACTTCCCACCTTTAGTTCATGTCCATGTGTCATAAGTTCTTTAGCTTCTACATTTCCCACACTCCTCTTGCCCTCTCCCTGTCTATTTTCTCCCCACCATCTATGCTACTTATTCTCTGTACCTCTTCCCCCACTTCCTCCCATTCCCCTGTTGCTAACCTTCCATGTGACCTCCATTTCTGTGGCTCTGCTCCTGTTTTAGGTGATCGCTTAGTCTGCTTTTGTTTTACGTGTGGATGTTAATAACTGTTGAGTTTGCTGGCCTTTTACTGTTCATATTTTTTATCTTCTTTTTCTTAAATAAGTCCCTTTAACATTTCATATAGTTAGGGCTAGGTGATGATGAACTCCTTGAACTTGATCTTATCTGAGAAGCACTTTATCTGCCCTTCCATTCTAAATGAAAGCCTTGCTGGATAGAGCAGTCTTGGATGTAGGTCCTTGCCTTTCATGACTTGGAATACTTCTTTCCAGCCTCTTCTTGCCTGTAAGGTCTCTTTTGAGAAATCAGCTGACAGTCTGATGGGAACTCCTTCGTAGGTAATTGTCCCCTTATCTCTTGCTGCTTCTAGAATTCACTCCTTCATTTTAATCTTGGCTAATGTAATTATGATGTGCCTTGATGTGTTCTTCCTTGGGTCCACCTTCTTTGGGACTCTCTGAGCTTCCTGGAATTCCTGGAAGTCTATTTCCTTTGCCATATTAGGGAAGTTCTCCTTTATTATTTGTTCAGATAAGTTTTCCACTTGTTGCTCTTCCTCTTCCCCTTCTGGTACTCCTATAATTCGGATGTTGGAACGTTTAAAGATGTCCTGGAGGTTCCTAAGCCTCACCTCATTTTTTTGAATTCTTGTTTCTTCCTTCTTATCTATTTGGTTGTTTGTTTCTTCCTTCTGGTCCACTCCATTGATTTGAGTCCCAGTTTTCTTCCCATCACTACTGGTTCCCTGTGCATTTTCCTTCATTTCACTTAGCTTGTTCATCTGATTTGCAACCTTCGTTTGTTCATCTGATTTGCAACCAAAATCAACCAGTTCTGTGAGCATCCTGATCACCAGTACTTTGAACTGTGCATCTGATAGGTTGGCTATCTCTTGCTTGCCCAAAAGTATTGGCTCTGGGGCTCTGATCTTCTGTGTGAGTCATTTTTGGTCAGGTGTTGCCTGTTACCTATAGGGGCGGAGCCTTAGGTGTTCACCAGGGCGGGGCAACCTAGTCGCAGGGTTGTGATGCTGTCTGTGGGGGCAGGGTCAGAGAGGGAACAATGGCCCCTGTTCTTTGCTCTCTTGGATTTGTGTCCCGTCTGCTGCTTCCTACAAGCAAACTGGGTCCCCCTGGCGCTGGTTCCCAGGTGGGCAGGCCCCTGAATGCTCCGGGACCTTGCAGGTCTCCCCAGTGACCTCTCCTGTGATGCTGGGAGCCTCTCCTGGCACCTTCTCAATTGGTGTTTTTAGGCTTTATTTCCCATCGCTGGGGCCCTGGGCTGTGCAGTCCATCTCACTGCCTGCTCTTGCCTAGTTTATGTGCGTGCGAATGTGTGTCTGCAGTTGGCCAACTACCCTGCGTGCCCTGCGTGCTCTGCTAGTCTCCTCCCCGCATCTGGGGTCTGCAAGCTCCACGCAACCTATACTCCCCCGTGCTGCTGAGTCTGTCAGCCACCGCATTTTCCTGCCGCGTTCCCTCTCCGGGCTGCTGACTCTGCCCCTCTTACCAGTCTGGTTGAATGGTTGTCAGACTTCCGTAGTTCAGTTTTCTGTGTTCTGGTTGTGTTATTGTTTGTAAATATTTGTTGTCCTTAATCTTGGTTGTGAGAGGAGGTACAGTGTTTTCACCTACGCCTCCATCTTGGCCGGAAGTCTGTATTGGAATTCCTTGTGTAAAATATTCTTTAAATACTATTTTTTTCTGATTCCCCCCTCAATGTTTTATTTCCATAAGTTTCACATCTACGAAGTTTACAAAAATAGTATAGTGAGCACACTACATCTCTACGCTTCACTGATTTTACCTATTATTAGCATTGCATTTGCCACATTTTTTTTCTTGAACCATTTGAGAGGCAGCTGCAGCCATTAGTACACACTAGATACGTGTTCAGCTTGTGTTTCCTAAGAACAGGACGTTCTCAAATAAGTGTAATATAATTTTTACTTCAGCTTATTTAACACTGACAGACTGTATATTCACATTAATATTGTTATTTTCTTGTTAGTAAACTTTGTATCTTTTCCTCTCCATTCACGATCTAGTCAGGGATCATACACTGCATTCAGTTGTTAGCTCTCGTTAGTCTCCTTTACTCTAGAACAGTTTCTCAGCCTGTTTTGGGGGGTAGTGTCCTTCACAATTGGATATTTTTGTTTGGTTTTGTAGAATATCCCTTTATGTGGATTTGCCTGTTTCCCCGTGATTAGTTTCAGGAATTTTGGCAGGAATACTGCGCACTAGGTATTGTGTTTCTCTTTGGACCTGCTCTCAGGAGGCCTCTGATGTCATAAGTTTAACCTTAGTGGTTAACACGTTTGATCATGTGGTTAAGGTGGTGATGATACATTTCTTCAACTTTTGTTTGTTTTTATTTAATTTATTAGGGTGACATTGCTTCACAAAACCATACAAGTTTCAAGTATATAAATCAATAAAACATTGCCTGCACATTGCATCTTGTGCCCATTGCCACAAGCAATGTCTCTTACGTCTCCATTTCTGCCCTTCTCCCTCCCTTTGCCCATCTCCACCTACCTTCATCTCCTTTCCCTCTGGGTACCACCACACTGTTGTCTGTGTCTTTGTGTTATGTATATGTTTTTTTGTTAATCCCTTTAGCTGCTTTCATCTAGTTGCCCACCTGCCCTCCCTGCTAACAGCTGTTAGTCTGTTCCATGTATCCATGTCTGTTTCTATTTTGTTTATCATTTTATTTTGTGTATTAGATTCCACATATAAGTGATATCATAAGGTATTTGTCCTTCTCTGACTGGCTTATTTCATTTGGCATAATGGCTGTTTTCACATCTATACTTATAATAGTATTTTTATCCCCTTTGTAAGGTGTCGGGATAATAATTTGATACTCTGGTTTTAGCATCCGTTAATCTTGTTCAAATCATCTGTTATAATGGTGATTGCAAAATGGTGATTTTTTGTAATTCTGTTATTCTTTGTATATTTATTGATAGGTATTCATCTTTAAAGATGAGTTTCACCTCCCCCTTACTGTTTATTTAGTTTATTTTAGACTCACAAATTCATTTTTAAATCTGGTGAATTACCATGCATTACTCTCATAATTTCTATTCGTGCTCAGATTATGCTGAATTTAGCAGTAGGAGTCTTCAGGTTTTATTTCTGAATTATCTGAAGACTTTCTTCTAATCACATATCTGTAGAAGATAAGGTTTCACTTAAAAATGCCCTTTTGATAGGGGAACTCAAGATTTTAGATGTAGGTACAGTTGGTAGGCTTATGTGAATTAATGCATGTGGAAAACTGTTGTTTCAGGAACTGGGATACATGGCCTATGACCCACATGACAAGCAAATTAACCTTTGTTCCCCAGGGGAGTCTGCAAGCAATCCCCGAGAAGGTATCTGCGTCATTGTGTTCCAGAGAGGGAATGTCAGTGAAGCAAATAAAGAATTGTTGATTAGCAAGTTAAGTACTAAGAAGGTGCAAAGGATTCTGGGATTGGTGTTCCCAGAGCTTCTAGGGATCTAGAGCTCAGTAAAGATGTTTCATAAAAGGAAAAAAACCCAGCTTCTTCCAGTCAAGATGGAGGTGTAGGTAAACATAGCTTGCCCCTTCGTACAACCACAGCAAAAATTACAACTCGATTACAAAACAGCTATCATCCAGAATTGTCAGAAAATCAAGCTGTATGGAGGTTCAACAACCAAGGAATTAAAGAAGTCACATTCATCCAGACAGGTAGAAGGGGCAGAGATACGGAACAGGTGGTCCCACACCCATGTATCATGGATAAAAATTAGGAGGGATACATTGGGAGTGAGGGAGCTCTGCTCCACACCAGACCACACAGCCCAAGTTTCCAGTGCCAGGAAGATAAGTCCCCATAACTCATAGCTCTAAAAACAAGGGGAGGTTGGGGCTGCAGAAGAAACTGGGATTATCAGGCATGTCCTCTTAAAGGGCCTATAGTGGTCTTAGGACTTACACAGACTCACTCCCTTTGGGCTCTAGCACTGGGGCAACACCTGGAAGGGCACCAGTGGCATATGGGGAGAAACTGAAATGTCCAGCATTTGGGCAAGTGCAAGGAGACTGCTTTCTCCCAGACAAAACTCCACAGGCCAGGCAGCAGCCATTGTCCCACACAGAGCCATAGAAGGGCAACGCCATAGTTGAGACTACATCAACCTGGCTTACACAGGTTGCCCCACCCTGGAGATTATGTAACTTCTGCCTCATCCAATTTATGGGTGTGCTTTTCTACATTAGGCCACTCTCCTAAGATAGGGAGTTGAAGCAGCTCTACGTAATACATAGAAACAAAACAAAGAGGCTGCCAAAATGAGGAGACAGACATAAGGCCCAAATGAAAAAACAGATCAAAACTACAGAAAATGGAGATAAGCAATCTATCAGATGGAGAGTTCAAAACGCTGGTTGTTAGGATACTCAAGGAACTCATTGGGTACTTTAGAAGCATAAAGAGGGCCCAGGCAGAAATGAAGGTTACACTAAGTCACAAGTGACAAAAACAAGGCCCACGGACCAAATCTGGCCCTCCTCCACCTTGTTTTATCTGGCCTGGCACCTTGTTTCTCCTTGATGGTAGCACCGAGCTCTCACCTAACTGTTAAGGAGTAGTTACATTTATAATTTAGTCCTAAATTATAGTCCTAAAAATTACCTATAATTAAGTCCTAAAAATTACATTCGGCCCTTTGAAGGCAACCACAAAGCTGATGTGGCCTTCAGTTAAAATGAGTTTGACACTCCTGCACTAAGTGAGATAAACAAAAATCCACAGGGAAACAACAATAGAGTAGCTGAAGCCAAGAATGAAATCAGTGATTTGGAACATAAGGAAGAAAAAAAACAATCAGACAACAAGAAGAAAAAAAAGAATAAAAAAAAATGAGGATAGGGTAAGGAGCCTCTGGGACAACTTCAAATGTACCAACATTTGAATCATAGAATTGCTGAAAGGAGAAGAGGAAGAGCAAGAAATTGAAAACTTACTTGAAAAAATGATGAAAGAAAGCTCCCCTAGTTTGGTGAAGGAAATAGACATAGAGGTCCAGGAAGCCCAGAGAGTCCCAAACAAGATGGACTCAAAGAGGACCACTCCATGACACATAATTAAGATGCCAAAGGTTAAAGATAAAGAGAGAATCTTAAAAGCAGCAAGAGAAAAGCAGAGAGTTACTTACAAAGGAGTTCACATAAGGCTGTCAGCTGAGTTCTCAAAAGAAATTTTGTAGGCTAGAAGGGACTGGCAAGAAGTATTCCAAGTGATGAAAAGCAAGGACCTACAACCTAGATTACTCTGTCCAGTAAAGCAATCATTTAGAACTGAAGGGCAGATAAAGTGCTTCCCAGACACAGTAAAGCTGAATGAGTTAATCATCACCAAGCCATTATTGTATGAAATGTTGAAGGGACTTATTTAAGGAAAAGAAGATCAAAACTATGAGCATTAAATAGCAATAAATCACAATTATCAACACTTGAATCTAAAAAACAAACTAAACAATCAGAACACAAATAGAATCATAAATATGGAGGTCATTTGGAGGGTTATCAGTTGGGAGGGGGAAGGAGGAGAATGGAGGGAAAGATTCGAGGATTAAGAAATACAGATGGGAAGGTACAGAATAGATGGTGTTGTTAAGAACAGTATAGGAATGGAGTAGCTGGGTTCATGACCCATGGACATGAACTTGTGGGAGGGTGGTGTTGCTGGAGGGAGTAGGGGGTACTGGGTGGAGGAGGGCAAAGGGGGGAAATTGAGACAACTTTATTAATAGCATAGTCAATAAAATATACTTAAGAAAAGAAGTACTAGGAAAATAAAATTGCTGCTGGACTATAACTCTTATCTGAATAACCTTTTCACATACCCTTTACCTACTCTTTCTTCACCTTAGAAAAAGGTAGGCTTGGGATAAGATGTTAAGATGGTTTTCAGTGTACATAACCCACTGTCTTCTCAGATCAGTGGCACCTGAATAAAGTGCCCATAGAGATTTACTCCTTGTCTGTATTTATCAGTCCTGGTAGTGACAGGCAGCACAAATGCCGACTTTTCTGGTTTCATTTTCAAATAACATTTCTTTAAATCCACAGGGCTATCTCTCTTACTTACATTGTGGTTAAAATACAGTACATTTTTATAGAGCCTGATAAGGTTGAGCCATTCACTTGTAACCAAAATTACCTAAATGACTGATTTCCCTGTGACTTCTTAGAAGCTTTTAGTTTTCTTTTCCTGTAGAGTAGAAGCCTACTTTAGATTTTTTCCAGTTGCAATTATTTCCTGTCCTTGGGATCTGGGGACAGGGTAGAGGGCAGAGACATTTTAAAGTATGTTTCCTCTTGTCAGTTTAGGTATTAAGTCTGTACTGTTCATAATGCATTTACTATAAAGGGACATGTAACAAAAGCAAATGCAATGCAGCTGATGGTACTTCATAGAAATTGGTGGAAGGAGTGGTGGTAGTGTGACTAAAACAAGCCTTGCTGAAATGCCTGGGAGGAGGGGTTCCTGGGACTGATTTTAGAGGGAATTCTTTTTTTAAACAACATTTGACTTACTGTTCTTAAAAAGGTTTCTTATACTTCTTGTCTCTGTATGTAGAGAATTCTGTGCTAAACAATACATGACTATTCAGGCTTTTGAAATCTCTGGCTTTGAGCTTTGGGACAGGATCTAGTTATGGGCAATTAAACAATCCAAGCCCATTATAGATTTTCATGTCTTAGTGCTTTATTGGGGGCCTTTATACCATCATCAGAAGTAGGATCTGGAGGCATTTGCTGGGAAGATGAAATCATTTAGAGCCCTATGAAGTTGCTGCATGTCTCCATTGCCTTGTCTTCTATTGTGTCGTCATGGTTTGAGATGAACCGTGTCACACCCCCTTGAAGGTATAGAAAGCATAGATATATCTAGGCTTCCTTTTGCTAGGGTTTTAATGTTATAAACTGAGAGGCTCCACGGAAAAGGGGAACATATAGAGGGTGCAGATAAGGGAGGAGATGCTGCTGCTTTTTATTGCTTGAAAAAGACCCAAGCTTATGCTGACACCAGCATGTGAAAGAAGTGGCAAGGCGGGTGGGCAGAGGATAAATTGGTAACTATAACAGATGGTGCTTGCACAGTTGGATAACCATGTGCAAAATTATGTAATTGTCCCCTACCTCAAACCATTCATAAAATTCATTCCTGGTAGATTAATTTAAATTTTAAAAGCAGAGTATGTACCTAATACTATCTTAATTTAATGATGATCTTAATACGTGATGAAGAGTATCTCCACTGCTTCTGGAATAGTAAAAATAATTCTTGCAAGAACACCATTTCATATGTAACTTCGCCGTTTAAGGCCATTTAAATAATATTTAACTTTATGAACTATCTGGGAAAGGTTTTTTTCCCCCTTAAAAAAGCATATTCTTGAAGAACCTCATCTATAGAATAATTGGCTCATTAGCTTGAACAAAAGCTGAATTATCAGCATATTGAGGAGTTTATGTTTCGGCCTCCCAGTAGAGGGATCAGGGAAAGAAATGACCGCTGTGTTTTCTAGGAGATAAGTAATTTGGCTGAAGAGCTCTTCTACTCTACGGAATGAAGGCTGACGGTCAGTTACCAGTAACTGTGTATGTGAGATATTGCAGTGCAAGAGAAATGAACCCATTTTCATTCAGGTCTCAGGAACCCAGTCAGACCAGGAAAGCAGCAGTTTCAACTGCTGTCTGAAATATCTCCAGGCCCTGAGCAAAACAAGGAATGATCACAGTAAAAGCAGGATTCAGACATAATTTGCTATTCTACTATTGTGAAAAATTCCAAATGTTCAATAATGTTACAACATTAAAATGTATGAATTTGATATGCAAATATGTTTTGTATACTCAGTTGTTTGTATTTAATGCTACTCAGTATGATTTTCTTTTCCGATATCCTGTTTGGTTGAGGAACTACCTGTGAGCAAGACTAAGCTTTTCGTCAAAAAACACTTTTGGGACCACTCTAATACATGGACTTGTGAATACTCCAAGATTCCAAAGTCCCATGCCAAAGAATATAACTGCAGTGATTTTGGCTTGTAAATTTAAGAGACATGATTAATTACCCATCCCTGCTACTGCAAATCTCAGTTTTGTATGCATACAGCTGGTAATGTTAAACAATAGAATTTCTAATTCTTACGTATTTTACAGAAAGGATCTCTGTAAGCAAAAATTGAAGTCAAATTTATATATTTTTAGTTTGGAATGTTTGTACTTTATGATGCATTAATGTGTTATTAGTTTTGTTTTATGTTGTTTTTCATTCTTACATTAGCTGTCAGTTCCAAAAAGATTATTTTATGCTGTAATTATAGATGGGATTTTTATTTTATAATATAAATGTTATTTAATGACAATATAGTCATATATAATTAGTTCTGTTCTTTAGGTACTGGTAATTATTAGTTCAGTGTTAAGGTGCAAGAGGTTTGAAATAGGCCTAGGGCTGTTTCCTGCTGCTCTGGGTTAGAAGTGAGGGGTCGAACATATAGCCTAGGCCCACAACTTGGGTCTAAGGAATATTACCTTCCAGGATGCAATACTAGTGTTTGACTTGTATGTCTCAGACCTCAGACATTTTTACTACTCATGGATTACTTGGTAAATGGAACTGAATCTATGCCAATGAAAAAAGTTACGTGAAGGAAACTTTTCTTGTAATCAGCATGGGTGAAAATTGGATATAATATTGAAATATTTATGGGTGAATTCATGTCTGTGTTTGCTTTATGATTTGTTGGTTAGTAAAAGAGGATGTGGGCAGGGGTTTTAGATGAATTAAGAATAATTTTGAGTGGGCCCTGGCTTGGCACGTGGCTCAGTGGATTGAGCACTGGACTGTAAACCAAAGGGTCGCCAGTTCAGTTCCCAGTGAGGGCACATGCCTGGGTTGCAGACCAGGTCCCCAGTAGGGGGTGCGCAAGAGGCAACCACACATTGATGTTTCTCTCCCTCCCTCCCCCTCTGTCTAAAAATAAATAAAATATTAAAAATAATAATTTTGAGTGGATAATTGTTGCAGCTGGGAAATAGGTACATGGGGGATCTTTTGTTGTATTCCCCAGTTTTTGTGTGTTTGAGATTATTTTAAATAATAAAATTTTAAAAATTGAATGGAAGGTCATGAAATCAGTGATGCTCTCTTTCTCAGTTGCGGGGGGCGCTCCTTGAGAGAGTTAAACCCTAATGCCCTAAGGTATCCCGTGTGAATAATACTTCTCTTGCGTGTGTCTGGAATGGTGTTAATTATGTACTACTTTTGCAAGACTTAAGAAAGTAAAATAAGTAGATTTTTAAAAAAAATGTTTTGTGGTTCCTAGTGAGGAACGTTGAAAGGCTGGTTGAGGGTATAGAAATTTCTGGTTGAGAGTACAGAAATAGATGATTGAGCCAACATGGTACTGTTTTGTGACTTGATGTTTCTTTGCTTTTTATTTTTAAATAGAAGTTTTGAACTTCAGTTTTTGAACATGGTCAAAATACCATGTTGTTAACATGTTAACCCTGTACTAAAACATTTTGAAAATATGGTTTTCTTTTCTATTAGGTACAGTCTGAAAATACAGCCAATTGAGAGAATGCACCTAGCAGTAGTGGCCTGTGGTGAAAGACTGGAAGAAACTATAACCATGTTGAAGTCAGCGATCATTTTCAGTATCAAACCTCTTCAGTTCCATGTTTTTGCTGAAGATCAACTACATGATAGTTTTAAAGGCATAGTAAGTATTTGAGACTTAAGTCTGTGGAGTTGAATATTTAATGGCATGCTATAATAGAATGTTGTGTTATTCCTTCATTGAACAAAAACATTCTGTAACTGTGGCCTTGTAGAGAAGCGACTGTTCCCTGATCCCACTTCCATCTGAGAGTCAAGATCTATGGTGTAAAGATGAAGGTTTGTTTTTGAAAGGAAATAGGCTGCATAAAGTGTCTGCCAATCATAGAGGTTTAAATTTACTGACCATAGTTCTAGGATGTTTGCCTGAGAAGTCTTGTGATTTAATTTTGCTCCTATCCTTGGCATGGGAGTGCCTCAGTCAGAGTGTACACCAAGGTTTGAATTCTGTTTTGAGGAGAGGACGCTCTTGATTGACAATATGGAGGGAAGTGGCTTCTTGTTCTGATAAAAAATTTATTTTGCTTTTAGATTAGTTTTAATTAATTTGGCTATAATGTCAGAAAACTCAGAATAACAATGGACTAAACAAGATAGAAGCTTGTTTTTCTCTCACATAAAAGTAGGCAGTCTAGCATATGGTGGCTCCACTTCCTCATGGACTCTGACTGCTCTCTTGTGGCTGAGCCTTCGTTAACTTAAGGCTTCTTCTTCATGATCCAAGATAGCTGCTGAGGCTCCAGCTATCACCTTCATATTCTAGCCAGTGTGAGGGAGGAAGCAGTGAAAAGGGCAGTTCCCTCCTTTCCTGTAAGGACTCTTCCCAGAATTTGCACAGGACATTCCTGCCAGTATTTCATTGGCCTGCACTTATTAATGCGACCATACTTAGCTGTTAGTGAGGACTGAGAATGTATTCTTTAATTGTGGCAGCCATGTAACCTCCTTACAGCAACAACAAGTTATAACTGTGCAGCAAGAGAACAGAAAGGGAGAAGAACATAAGAAAATGAAAATTCACCTGAAAGCTTACTGCCTTGTGTTCTGAGATGGTGGTAAAGAAGATGATAATGAATCTCTCTCCCCTCCCCTCAGCTACACTAAATTAAGCTTTCAGGCAAATTTGGATTTTTATGGTTGGTCTAAACATGTAGAAACATGTATTTTTTTTAAGTTAAATTAGTTCATTTTGCACATCGAGGGAAAAAATACTACTAGTGATCTCAAGCATTTTAGTTTTCTGCCAAAATCTTTGTTCCAAGAGCTATAAAGCTTTACTTACTGTTTTAAAATATTTCCAGTAGCTTTATGAGGGGGGACCCACAAAGCGACTCTGAAATTATCCTCTGGAGGGCAAATGCCTTGTAGTACATGTTTATCCTGCTGGGTGAGTGTTCTAGGAGCCCATCTGTATCAGTGTACCAGCTGGTGGTGGTGTGAGAGGCTGTGGTCAGCTTTAGAGAATTTTTTTGGAAGACTCTTACAACATGTTTGCCGATTTCATGATGGGTGATTTATGCGTTTATCTGCCAACATTGCTCTGAGTGTTCAGTTTTTGACCAAAAAACGACATTACCCCCATGCCCACCCACTCTATTCACCTGATCTTGCCCTGGGTGACTTTTCTTTTGTTTCTCTGGATGAAAAAAATTCCTCAGAGGGAAATGTTTTGATGACGTGAAAGAGGTGAAATAAAAAATGGCAGGACCAAAAGGATCAAAATCGAAGAGTTCAAAAACTGTTTTAGAGTAGTGAAAAAAACATCTCATAGGTGTGTCACATCAAATGGAGAGTGCTTTGAAGGTGACTGAAGTTTAAACATGTAAGAATCAACAACATGAGTTTTTATAAATAAGTTCCAGTTTGTTTTGGGGTCCCCTCTTGTATTTTCAATATGAGATTTTGTGATCTTAATCTCTATCTGGATTATTTTCTAAAATGTTAACTGAGGAATTAATGTGATCTTAAGAATTCACAGAATAGATTGCTACCAACTGTGGAAACCTTTGAAATTGCAATAAAAAAGTAAAATAAATTTATTACTTCATTTTATTTATTTTTTTAAAGATTTTATCTATTTATTTTTAGAGAGGGGGGAAAGGAGAGAGAAAGAGAGGGGGAGAAACATCAATTTGTGGTTGCCCCTTGCATGCCTTCACTGGGGACCTGGCCTTCAACCCAGGCATGTGCCCTGACTGGGAATCAAACCAGTGACCCTTTGGTTCACAGGCTGGCACTCAATCCACTGAGCCGCACCAGCCAGGGCTATTTTTTTATTCTTAAGGATTTCATTATATTTCAGGTAGGGGAAGGAGGGAGAAAGAGAAGGGGAGAAACATTGAATAAGGAGGTTGCCTCTCAGAGGCTCCCCAGTGGGAGACCTGGCCTGCAGCCCTGGCATGTGCCCTAACCAGTAATCAAACTGGCAACCTTCTGGTTGCCAGGTCAGTGCCCAGTCCACTGAGCCACACCAGCCAGGGACTCTGCTTCATTTTGTATGCAGCCTCTTTATTGCGTTCAGATCTGGCTGAGTTATTGCTTGTGTAATACTATTATTTTAAATTTACTTTTCTTTAATTATCATAGTCAACTCTGAGAATGGTTTTGTTTTTGATGAAAGGTATAAAATATTTTGTAGAACATGTTTTTATTGCAGAAAAGAAGACGAAATATTAGAATGTTTAATTAAAATTACCAAGACTTCATCTTGAAGTTGGTATCGAGAGGATCCATATAGGTTGCTCAGGGAAAATAAAATGCTAGTGTTTTTAACCTAATTAACAGAGACGTCAGAGTAGTGTGTTGGAAGTAGAGATACTCCCTCAAACTATGTTGGAAGGCATTGTTTTAAAAATTCCTTGAACACAGTCATCATTCAAAAAGAACATCTTCAGCCTAACCTGCTTGTTTTGCGACCCTCCCAGTTGTGAATGCTTTGTAGGAAATTTGAATCAACAATTCTGTTGAAGTAGCTGTGATAGGTAATACTTAAACTAGATTTGAAACAATTCAGTGTCTTGAAATGCATTCAGGATGCTAAAGTGTAAACGTGTTCATTACAGATTTTCAGATGTTTTGCTTTTTTATAAGTTGGCATTGGATATGTATTTATCAGAGTATTATCAGTAATATCTATGCATATTAAAAGCACATAGACAAATATTTTCTAATCAGTTTCATATAGGTCTGATTTTGAATGTAAACATTGTCTATTTATATCATACATGTTATGCTAATAAAATTAGTGCTTACTTTTTCTGAGTTTAAGGATTGAGAAGAATTATGTGTCAGGTAAAATTCAGGGAAATGAACAACTTGCAAGGCTCTTTCAACTTTCTGATTTATAATTGATTTCCTTAAAACTTCTATTGTGCGCTTGTGGTAGTGTCTTTCTAGCATATTACTATGATTTTAAATGAAAACAAAGTGGTGAGGAAAGAGATTCTGGCTTTCTCTTAACTGTATATAACATAAAATATATAATATCTTAATTTTTAGCTTTTAAAAATGATCTGTTGATATATGATTTTACAGAGAAAATTGAAAGTGAAACAAATCTAAACTGAGTTATTTTTTAATATTTTTTAGCTTGATAGCTGGTCATTTCTACACACATTTAATTATTCATTATACCCAATAACTTTTCCAAGTGAAAATGCAGCAGAATGGAAAAAGCTCTTTAAACCATGTGCTTCCCAGAGATTATTCTTACCGGTAAGTTTTTCCCCCAGTGGTTTTTGTTTCTTTGTGGGTTTTTTTTTTTGACTCTTGCTTTTACACACGAGTTAATAAAAGAGTTGCATTTAAATCATTAAGTAAGCACATGTATACTTTTCCCTCTGAATGTAAGGGGGAAAATACCTTCCCATAGAACAAATAAAAGCTACAATAAAAACCTGTGTTAAAATGAAAAATCTGGGCAATTTCTGTTGAAGTACTATTTCTTACATTTTAATTTATTCAGTGCTATAAACTGTTATATCTCTAAGAAGAAATGGAGGTCGTCAGATTTAGTAGAGCTAGGTTTGTTGCCAGCAGAAATGTAGTGGTAGTATCATTTTCAAATTGCAGACTTCATTTATAATTTGGGAAATGAAGTAGATTGCATCATTAAGTAACCCCTTTTGTTACCTTTTCTAACTAGTATTTTAACCCACAGAAAATTTTAGGCATGTGAACTTAAAGGGACGGGGAGCCATTTATTTAGTGGGGCTGTTCTTTGGTGTTCTCTGGTGATAAACCCTGATTATTATTTTTTTAATCTAAAAATATCCAGAAAGAAGGTTACCTGTTTTATTTTGAATTGAAATGAAAAATGATTTCACCTACAATTTTAAAATTCACAGTAGTTAAATTAGGACCACTACATTGTTTAAGATATTTACATCAGTGGAAATGCTGGATTTAAGAAGCTTACAAGTTTCTTGAAAGTATAGGGATTATGGGGAACAAACTTTAGTTACTTGTTAGTATTAATTGGATTAAGGCAAGTCTTAGCATATTAAAAATGTAGTTTACTGAATTCACAATATCAGTAAGATTTAAAGTTAAGTTATAATTTTGATTGCTGAGTCTCCTAACTAGTATCTTACTTGCTACGTATAAAAAAAATGGGTCCTAGGATCTTTTTCACTTTCCACTTCCAATGTAAGAAGCACACAAATAAGGGACTAAGATGGGGGGGAAAGCCAAAGAAGTTTTAGATACTTTTAAATACACAGGCTTTATAAGTTAAAAATGTTTTTACATTGAATTATTGCAGTGTTACATTCATTTAACAATTTGAGTGCCTATTTTTTTGCCAAACATCTGTGATAAAGTGCTGGGTATATAGGAATTAATAGAACAGACAGGTTTCTTGTTTTCATTGTTTCTTGTCTGTTGTGGGAGAGACATTAAACAGACACTGTATGACATTAAATGAACACAAATATGTTACTAAAAATGTGATGACAGAAGCATGAGATTACTGCTATTTATATTCCATTCTTCATTATAGACAAGTTTAATTTTTTTATTTTTAATTACAGTTGACATACAATATTATGTGAGTTTCAGGCACACAACCCCATGATTGCACGTTTATGTAGCTTATGAAGTGAACATCCTGGTAAATCTGGTATCTGTCTGACACCATACGTAGTTCCTACAACAGTATTGATGGTATTCCCTGTGCTGTACTGTATCTCCCCATGACTGTTCTGTAGCTACCAATTTGTACTTGAGAATCACTTCACCTCTTCTATCCACCCCCCAACTCCTCTCCTATCTGGCAGCCGTCAAAATGTTATCTGTACCTATAAGTCTGTTTCTGTTCTGCTTGTGTATTTAATACTTTAGATTTTACATATAAGTGAAATCATCTGGCATTTGTCTTTGTTTCTCTGACTTATTTCACTTACCATAATACCCTCTAGGTCCATCCATGTTGTTGCGAATGGCAAGATTTCATTCTTTTTTATGGCTGAATCATACTCCGTTGTTTATATGTACCACTTCTTTATCCATTCATCTATTGATGGATATTTATAAGTTTAATTTTTGATGTTATAAGATTTGCCAGATCATTTAATGATGTACTTTGGTTGAATTCCTAAGTGGAATTTGAAATACTAAAAATACTTGAAACCTGTCAAATTCTCCTCATACTTCGCTGTTAGTTGTGCATCTTTTAAGTTGATGCTTTATTTTTCTAAGTGATAAACTTGTTTTTTTACTGAGTTTTCTCTTCCTTTAAAAACAGATAGGATCAAAATAACTACTGCACAGGTGGCAAACACAAGGCTCGCTGGCCAAGTCCGGCCCTCCACCTTGTTTTATCCGGCCCAGCGCCTTGTTTCTACCTGGCAGCAGCGCCAACTTTGAGCTCTCGCTTAACTGTTAAGGAGTAGCTACATTTATACAGTCCTAAAAGAACATTCAGCCCTTTGAAGGCAACCATGAGGCTGATGTGGCCCTGGTGAAAATGAGTTTGACACCCTTGAACTAATGTAAGCTCTGCTAACCTTCCGCCAAAAGGAACCACAGAAAAATACTGATGTGGTTATTATTTAACATTATGTCTGATCTCCAGTTGTCAGGGGCTCCAGCAGTGAACTTGGATCTTTATGCAGTGTCTTCCTAGTCTGCAACAATATAGAATCTATAGTCATACACTGTATCGTGGTACAGAAGCAGAATGTCGATATAAAAACAATTGCCCTCATTTTCTTCCCCCCAAAAGAGAGAGGGATAGACATATAGACACACATAATATTCTGTTTTAATTGAGGCTTTGAACAGTGAACCTCCCCTATTCTTTGCTGCAGTCAACTATCAGATTTTTTTCAGTCTGATATTAAACCAGCTGGTGAGGGGAATTGGGTAATTTCAGCTTCCCAACTGCTCATTAAGGTCATTGCTTAACTTTAGCCATAGGAGGAGGTAGCATCTTTGAAAAGGAGCACAGTCATCATCAAGCTCTTACCCTCATATTTTTAACTAAAAAGGTTTAGGTTAAACTAATTATTGAATCTTACCAATACATGGGGGTAGGCAATAAATTTAAATTTGCATGAGTCAGATTCTAAAGCTCATAGGTAAGGCAGAGATTTTAAAAAAATACCTTTGAAAATTTCTGCAGAAGACACGTTGGAGATCTCTCAGTAAGTTAACAGCATAGCAGTCTGTCTTCCAAGACAAGTCTTGTCTCTACTCTTGCTAAGTGTGTGCACATTTTCTTTGATTTGTTGTGGGGGATAGTAAGCCCACAAGTATGAGCATGGTCTTGGGCTAGGTAGTCTGGGTTCCAGTTTTCCCTCTACCATACACTAGTTGGGACCAAAATGATGTAAGGCACCAGCCATTAGTGTTAGAAGCCAAGGGAACAAGTTCAGAAGATCTTCACTTCTATTGGTTTGTTTCTTTATCTCAAGAAATTAAGATTCAAGATAGAAATTCACCTAAGTTAATGTGTTTTTATTAAAAATTTTCCCCAATCTCAAATATTACTTTTATTTTATTCTTATTGTTAGAGTTTTTGTTCTGATTTGTTTTTGTAGCTTTTCATCTCTAAAAGTTAATATAAAGATTAATGAATACATATATGCTATAAAAATGACAGACTGAGGAAAAATTACTTTAAAAAGTTGATGTAAATTAGCTTATCTCTTTGGTATTTCTTTGTAATTAAAGCCTCTTTTGTATTTTATATTAAATAAGTAGAATTATAGTTAATGATTCAAACATCTCTCCTCATAGTTAATCCTGAAAGAAGTTGACTCACTATTGTATGTCGACACCGATATCCTATTTTTACGGCCCGTTGATGATATTTGGTCTTTACTGAAGAAATTTAATTCCACACAAATTGCTGCAATGGCACCAGAACATGAAGAGCCTCGAATAGGATGGTATAACCGCTTTGCCAGGCATCCTTACTACGGAAAAACTGGAGTAAACTCTGGAGTTATGTTGATGAACATGACTAGAATGAGAAGGAAGTATTTCAGGGTAAGTCACTGATAGAGGTAGTTTGTTAACATTACTTTATTTTCCCTCCACATTGGTTTCTGATTTAATTTAGCTTTATTAAAAACTAGGTTGAACTATTCAGGATTTTTCCATTTATGTAAAATATTTGAAGAAATGTGAGTTCTTAGTATTTTGTTTATCAGAGCATTACAGTAGCTCAAACCAGATAGTATTACAATGAAGTAAAATAATATATAGTAGTAAACATCATCTTCCTAGATGGTTATTCCAGGCAGTAGTTGTCATTTTGTGGTTAATGCGGCCATAGACTTGAGTCTAAAGTATGATACATCTTATGGGAACACAAAGAGTTAAGAGCGTAAGACTCTGGATCCTGCTGGCTTGGTTCAAACTCTAGGACCTTGGGTAAGTTTTGAATGTCTGTGGGCTTTAGTTTTCTCATCTGTGAAATAGGATGATAAGGTAACAGTACCTATGTCATAAGTGTTTGTGAGTATGAGTTAGCATAGTGACTAGCACATAGTAAATGTACAGAGCATGGCATATAGTTAAGCACTCCAATGTTAGCTAAAATCAGTGACTTCTGAAACACCCATGTAGACTTACTGTTTCTCTCTTTGCATCTAGTTAGGACTAAAGTAAACATTAAGAGATATTATATCTTACATAATATGCATATATGCAAGGTCTGTCTGGAAAAAGTCTAGCCATTGTTAATATGTTGTGTGATATCAATGTAACCCAGCAGTCAAGGAGAGTGTACTGGAATGTACATACATGAACAATGATGACTTCACTGTACTAGTCAGTGGGGGCAGTAGACTCCATCTGAATGAGCATGTGTACTGTGTGGCCGTCACATTCAAAGTAACTGAGTGTGTAGAGCAACGGTTCTGCATCAGATTTTCTGTTAAGCTTGAACAGTCCTCCATGGAAAATATTCAGATGATTCAGAAGGCTGCAGCTATGGGCAACTGGTGACTGGCAGTTTTATCACAACAACGCATTCTGCACATGCATCACTTCTTGTGCAGAGTGTTTTGGTGAAACATCAAATCACCCAGGTGACTCAGCCCACTTACAGCCCAGATTTGGTGTCCTGGGACTTTGGGTTTTTCCAAAAACTAAAATCACCTTTGAAAGGGAAGAGATTTCAGACCATTGAAGAAATTCAGGAAAATACTAGGGGTCAGCTGATGGCAATTGGGAGGACTGTGTGAGGTCCCAAAGTGCCTACTTTTGAAGGGGAGTGAGGCATCATTTTTCTGTGTACAATGTTTCTTGTATCTTCTTCAGTAAGTGTTTCTGTATTTTCATATTACGTGGCGGCATACCATCTGGACAGACCTCGTATGTATGTTTGTATACATATATGTCAGATAGTTTTCTTATGGCTTGTGGTGGAACAGAATTTACATTGTTATGTATTACTCCTTTTTACATGTGTGATTTAAATCTTGCCTCATTTAGAGTTGTTCCTCTTTGGTATAGGCAGCGGTAATGCTTGTTGCCATCACCCCCACATCCTGACATTTCAGCCTGAGGACAGACCGTTTATACCCATCACTCTTATCTTCTGTAGGCCTAGTAAATCTAAGCTTTTTTTTTTTAAATGAAGCTTTTCCATTTTCTGAACCTTTCTGAAAACTTGATCTCACTTTACCTTTGTCTCCCACAATTGAATGCATTAATGAGGCTGGTGTAACCTGTGTTCTTGCTTAATAGTGAACGTCTTTCTCCAGTTACCCAACCTGTTAATGTATCTTGAGTTTTGAAATTTCATGTACTGTAAATTTACTAAATAAGGCATGAAACTATGAGTTTTTTTCTCTTTTCTATGCACAGTAATAGCATACCAGAAGATGGTGCTATAAGATTATCTGCTAAGGAATAATGTGACTTGTCAGTAACCCTTCATTTGAAAGCCACAGAATTATGAGAAACTTGGTGTTGCAAGCAACCTTAGAGATAATTTAGTGTATCACCATTGTTCAATTTTAAAAAAAATTGTAAATGCAGCTGTATAGTTAAAGTCTATGATTATTTTTACTAACTTTTTACTTATTTAAATGTCATTCTTAAATATTTTAATAGTTTCTCCCATATAGTTTCTCTTTTTGTCTGTGGCATATTCTAAACCATCTGGAGATGTAGATATGGAACTTAAAATAATTTTTAAACTTTCAAACTTGCTTTCTTCTGTGCATTAATGACTTAAAGAAGAAAACTGAGAGGCATGATTGTACATTAATTCATTAGGTACAGTTTGCTTCACCTGCTGTCTCTTATGTTCCAAACAACCCTTTTCTTGCTCACTGGGAACAATACAAATTGGCTTTGTTTTCAAATGTTATTACGGTTATGAGTTCTGAGATGCTTCCATGAAATATGTTGAGTTTTTAATTCCTTTTTCATAATCTTTCTTTGTTTTCCCGATTGCTTTCCAGGCTATATCTGTAGCAAACATTGCTTTGTTTTTTCCTAATTTTACAATTTCTGGCACAGATCTTAAATTTTAGAGCTCTAGTGATATAATTGAATTACTCGTAATAACTTTCCAAACTGTTTCATACAGATCCATGAATATTGTCCCATAGTTCTTACCATATGAAGAGTTGTATTGTAAGACTATCCGTTTAGGATAGTGGCCATGTTTTAAATTCTTACTGCTTTGCTGTCTCTCAGTTTGTACCATTCATGACTGTGCAGTTCTAACCTGATATATTATAGTTATATATATATTGAAAATAGTAAAGATTATTCTTCCCCGGCCAGTGTGGTTCATTTGGTTTGGAGTGTTGTCCTGTGGATTTGAAAGGTTGTAGGTTCTATTCCCAGTCAGGGCACATGCCTGGATTGTGGGTTCAGTCCCTGGTTGGGGTGCGTATGAGGGGCAATCAGTCAATGTTTCTCTCTCACATTGATGTTTCTCCCTCTCTCTCCCTCTCTTCCCCTCTCTTTAAAATAAATTTTAAAAAGTAGTAAAATTCTACTTTTTATTCTTCATCATAATGCCTGATAGACGATGGTATAACAGTGGTTAAACTGTTGCTTTGTATTTTGTTATTGTATGTGCAGTATTGAATCCCTGTTGGTATATTTCTTAACTTTTTTCTATTTTTTAGAGAAAAAACAAAGAATATAAATAATGCATCTTGGGAATCCTTTCCTTCTATGTTTACTGTACCCGTTCATGTCCTGCCATATATTACTTCGCAGAGTAATTTTTGTCATTTTTCTCCACCTATTGGGAACAGGAAGTAACTTTGGTTCAACTTTGTATTCTCAATATTTAGTATGGAGCCTGGCATAAAGTGGCAACTCAATGGATAATCACAGCAAAAGACAGATGAAAGTTTTAGAAACCAGGACTTTAATAAATTATTGAAAACTTTGGGAAAGAGAACACTTACCATGGGGTGGACATGGTAGTTGCTTTTACATATTTGAAAGATGTATGCAACAGAAAACTTCCATTATTTTATATATACTATACCTTATGAGAAGAGAATATCAATGAATATCTTACCAAAAGGGATAGAATTTTCAGAGATGAATGGAGTAGCTAATCCTTGGGAATTTCTGAGTTTGTTTCTAGCATTGTTGGAACATAATGTGAACAGCCGCCTGTCATTTTTATATTTATAAGATACGTAGGCTGGTAATGATAATGAGCCTATATGTTTTCAAATATACATAATTCTAAAAATGAAACTAATTGATCTTAATATAATACATTTGCATTTTGGTAGTAGGTTTGCTAAAATTAGTAAATTAGAATTATGTGTGGGATGGGTAAAAAAGTAGGTGTACAGTTGTTCAAATAGAAAATAATACAATGATTAATAAATAATAACAAATAAATTCTTTTGTGTACTCACAACTGCCAAACCTGTTTTTTAAATTATGAAACTATATCATACTTATAGAAATTTACATCATTCATTATATGTAAACTTAAAAAAACATTGCATTGTATGTAGGATTCCTCTACACCACTCTCCCCAGTTTCATTTTTTTGCCCAAATGACATAAACTTTGCTATGTACCATATTCTCCAGACCCTTTAAAAAATCTAATTTGCAACTCACACACATGTACGTTAGCATGTATATATAGAGTCCTTTTATACATCTTTACCTTGCTTTTCTTTTCACTTAGTAAATATATAATTGATTCCTTTTTGTCAGTACACATAGTCTGTCACGTTTTTAATGTACGTATGTATTGTGGAGAATGGATAATTTGGTTTTATTGTTTGTGTGTACTAGTATGAACATGAAGTTATATGGCTAAAAAATACCTCATTTTAATTTGTATTTTTCTGACTTTTCTACCAGTATAAAAATCTTTTAATACAATTTTTACCATTCCTTTTTCCTCCTTTTTGAATAGTTTTTTGTCCATAACCTTGAACTCTTTCTGTATTTGATTGTTTTTCTAATTCTGTTGACTTGAACTCCTTTGATATATAATGGCTTTACACTAAACTCGTTTCTCATTTTCATTGGTTGTCTTGGATATTCTAGGTTACATCATCAGCAAATAATATGAGTTTTGTTGCTTCCTATCCAGTATTTTTCTAGTGGGATTTTTTTTTCAGTCATAAAGGTTTTTTTCCCCTCTTTGATTTTTCCCCCCTCAAGACTACATTGGACCTTGTAGTAATTGATTTTTCTTTGAGTATATATATGTGTGTGTATAAATTTGTCTGTGTACATTTGAAGAGATTGGACCCAGTGAGGACTTGAACATGGCATGGTACAGCAGTTCCGGCAGTCCTGTTAACTGTGTTGCTGGTCTTTGTCCTTGTGCAATTCATATTTTCCTTTGCAGATTCTAAGAACATTTTGTTAACCTATCAGTGACTTATTTCAGAGTCCTCCTTTCCGTAAAGTATTTTCTTATTTCCTTAAGTCAAACGAGTTGCAGTCATTTTCCAGATTTTGGGGGAGGAGGGACTTTTGATTATTTTATAATTACTGTGATTACTGCATTCTGACATACTTCACACAAAGGTAATACAATTATAGTGGATCAAATTTAGTTTTTTTTCTTTATTTGTATGTATTGAAAATGATCACCATAATACGTCCAGTTAACATTCATCACTATACATGGTTATAATTTTTTTGATCTGGTGAGAACTTGATAAGCTCTATTCTCCTAGGTACTTTCAAATATGCACTACCATGTTATTCAGTACAGTCTGCATGCTGTCCATTACAGCCTCATGACTTGCTCATTTAAAACTGGAAATGTGTACCTTTGGCTCCCATTTCGCCCATCTCCTACCCTCCATCTCAGGCAGCCTCCAATCTTTTGTCTGTATTGATGAGCTTGTGTGTTTTTTTTTAATTTTGTTTTGATTTTTAGATTTCACAAGTAAATGAGAGTGTACCATATTTATATTTTTCTCTCTTATTTTCACTTGGCACAATGCCCTAAATTTCTATCAATGTCATTTCTTTTTTTAAAATTGTTTTATTGTTCAATTACACTTATCTGCATTTTCTTTCCACCACTCCCCCACCACCCCAGCCAGACCCACCTGCCTCCCTTGCTTCTGTCCACCCCCCTTGGTTTTGTCCATGTGTCCTTTATAGTTGTTACTGAAAACCCTTCCCCCCATTATCCCCTTCACCTCCCCTCTGGCTACTGTCAGATTGTTCTTAATTTCAATGATGTGTCTGGTTATAAGATCAAATTTAGTTTGAATGTGTGTGTGTGTGTGTGTGTGTGTGTGTTTTCAGGAATTCTAGCTTCTTCAAGGATAGATTGTTTATACCCACATTGAATTTGTTAGTATCCTAGTATAGCTATAACAATGTTTTTTGAACTTTGGAGGAGGATTATTTGTTTATGCATTTATTTAATTTTAGAGAGAAAGGAGGGAGAAGAAAGGGAGAGAAACATCAATGTGACATAGAAACATCAATCCATTGCCTCTTGTTCTTTCCCTGATCAGGGACTGAACCCGCAACCTAGGCATGTGCCCTGACCAGGAATGGAACTGGCAACCTTTTTGGTCCATGGGACAACTCCCAATTTACTAAGCCACACCAATAAGGGCCATTTTTTACATTTACAATCTGTCATGAGCTGATACTTTTCTAAAAATGATGTAATAAATAAGTTACTAGAAAAATACTAGATTAAATAGACACAAAATTATTGTGTTAAATTGCTATAAAAGTGTTTAAACCTTTCTCTTAATTTCTGTACTTAGCTTTGTAGAGGGCATGAAAAATTAACTGATTACCATGCTGCACACTGCACTTTCAGGAATACAGGTTTAAGTCTGGAGAGTTTTAAGAGATTCAAAGAGGTATAAGAAGCTTACTATTCAACCCCATCTTTTCACACTCCAGATTCATATGATCCAGAGACCTCTTTCAGTGCTATTGTTTGCTTAGGTGTTTGTGTTTTAAAATAATCTATGAGGCTGAAAAGGCAACTGATGAAATTCAGTATCTGTTTTTTTTTTTTTTTTTAATTCTCACCTGAGGAGCTGTTTACTGATTTTAGAGAGAAAGGAAGGTGGGGAGAGTTGGAAGGGGAGGGGGGCGGAGAGAGGGAGAGAGAAAGAGAGAGAGAAATAGTAACATTGATGTGAGGAAGAAGCATCAATGCAAGTACCTCCCATGTGCACCCTGACCGGAACTGAACCTACTACCTAGGTGTGTGCCTGGGGACGAGGGATTGAACCTGCAACCCTTTGGTGTATGGGACAGTGCTATAACCAACTGAGCCACCTGGCCAGGGCCAGTATCTATTTTTGATAATGTCAGTTTCAAATGATCTCTTTGAAATGCCAATTATAAAAGATTAGCAAATCAGTCTTAAGAATAATAGTAATCGTGGCAAGAATAGTAAAAGCTGCCCGCGTATGTACCATGTGTCAGGTACTGTTGCAAGTACTTTTTAATTGTGTAGTTACAGATTTAATCCTCGATAACTCTATGACGTAGACAAAGACAGGCACTTTGCCTAGACGTATGACAGAGATACTAAAATGCTCTGCATTTTAAGATGAGGTCACAGTCATAAGGCTTATCCATTTCCTACTTCACATTTCTTTCCTAACTTTATTAATCACTTTCATGCAGCTTCAGATAGCTTCTTTTATCTCCCCCACTCCACCTGGGCGGCCTTACTCACATTTAGGGCTACATTAGAGTCACTGGATTTCATAACCAAAGAAGTGTATATTTATTCTTGTTGCTCTGTAATGACTGCTAAGGGAAGAATGGGGAACTGTCATCATGCTGCCATTTTGAACCTGGAAGCCTGAGGACCTTTTCGCTGTGTTTACCAACAGAACGACCTGACGCCTGTGCGACTACGGTGGGGAGATATCCTGATGCCGCTGCTCAAAAAATACAAACTGAATATCACGTGGGGCGATCAGGATCTGTTGAATATCATATTTTTTCATAATCCAGGTACCCATTTAATTTCCTTAATTCTTTGCATTTGTAGAAAAATTATAGTATTTGGTCAAAATGAAGAAATGTATTTATTTGAATTTGGCTTATAAATGATTGTCACTGTGTTAAAGACAATAAAACTTTTCTTGAATATTGATTTAGTAGGGAGAGATCTAAATTGTAAACCTATTTTAATTTATTTTATTCCATTAGGACTGCATTTTTAAACTAAAATTTTTGCAAAATATGAATTCCGTGGAATTATGGTTGTTATCTGCTTCATTGTTTTGTCTTTCTTCACATAGAAAGCCTTTTTGTTTTTCCGTGTCAATGGAATTATCGGCCAGATCATTGTATATATGGAAGTAATTGCGTAGAAGCAGAAGAAGAAGGAATCTTTGTTCTTCATGGGAACAGAGGTGTTTACCATGATGATAAGCAACCAGCATTTAGAGCTGTTTATGAAGCACTGAGAAATGTAAGTGTTTTTTAAAAAGTTTTTATGTGGAAATACTTGCAAGCTTACAGAGAATCTGTGAGAATAGTACAAGGAATTTCCATATCCTTTACTGCTGGAAGTGTTCACATTTTACTCCATCTGTTTTATCATTGGTTCTCTTAATAATACATTTTTTTCTGAACCATTTGACTATAAGTTGAGTACATCATGTATTTTTACCCCTAATAACTTGTGTGTTTTCACTAAGAATAAGGACGTTTTCTCACTACCCTCAGTATAGACAGACTCAGGAAATTTCATATTGATACAGTACTTCACTGCCCACATGGCTTTACTCTTCTTTGATCCAGAACAGTTTCTCAGTCTTTCTTCGTCTTTTATGGCATTGGCATTTTTGGGAGAATAGAGCCCCTTAACCACTTTTATTGTTAGAGTGTTCTTCATATTGCTTCGTGTGATGTTTTCTTATGATTCGGTTCAGGGTATGCCCTCCTGGCCACCATGCTATTGAGGTGAATTTGTGCTCGTCTCGGGATATCACATGCTTGCTTCTCATCGGCGACATTGGTTTTAATCACTCAGTCAAAAGGTTGTTCAGTTTATCCATCATATAGTTATTTTTCCTCTTGTAAACAGTTTATGGGGAGACTCTTTAAAATCATATAAATACCCTGCTCATCAAAATGTCCACAGTAGGTTTAGAGTCCATTGTAGCAAGTCTTCACTGTGGTAGTTGCAAATTGGTGATTTTCCAACTTGAGCACTCCTCCCACATGCAGCTTTGGCACGCTGCACTCCCTTTTTGACCATTTATTGATCTATACATTATTAGTATGAAATCAGTATGTATTTTTTCTGATGATTTATAATGCATTATTCCCTTTTATTTATGTTCAAAATTTTGCCATTGGGAGCACCTTTGGGCTACCACCTCTTGTGCCCTTTTGACATAGTCCCATCATTATTTTGAGTAATTCATTACTTGTCCCAACAAATTATTCCAGGCTTATCTTTTTTTTTAAGATTTTATTTATCTTTAGAGGGGAAGGGAAGCAGAGAGGGAGAGAAATATCAGTGTATGGTTGCCTCTCATGCATCCCCTTTCTTGGGAACTGGCCTGCAACCCAGGCACGTGCCCTGACTGGGAATCGAACCGAGGTTGCTTGGTTCATAAGCTCATGCTCAATCCACTGAGCTACACCAGCCAGGACTATTCCAGGCTCATCTTGATATGCCTTCCCTACTGTTGCCCTGAAATTAACTATATGACAATGGAGCCTAGTCCTTTGGTGAGCTCAGGTGATAGGCATGCTTACTGCTATAAGGGTGTCTTTACTTCTTAGCCCTTTCAGTAACAGAGCTAGGAAATATAAACACACACTCTTACAATAATGTACCCACACCAGTGCACCTATTTCTGTTCCTCCAAGGCCCTTCCTTGCCATTTTCAATTTGTGTTTTATCTCCTTCTATAGTTAGAGTCCTGGCTCCAAACATGAAACATTTCCTCATTTGCTTAATCACAGTACATCTAAAATCATTTGAAAATGCTCTATTCATAACCATTATCTCAGCTCCCCACTTCACAAAAAAATTAACCTTTTAAGAAGAGTTAAGGATTATTTCCAGTCCTTTATCTTCCCCTCCCATGCCCCAGGACGAGGGCATGCACTCAATAATTGTGTTGAGAAGTTACTTGAATTAGTTCTTTTATCCTCCCATTCAGTGAAGAGTTAATTTTATTCATTTCGAGTACATTTGGGTTCATGTGTTTCAGTATGCTTTTAGTTTTAAGTATTTTCTCCCTGTCCCTGTTGATTTAACTTTCATTGGACATGTGGAGTATTACTAGCCTTCGAAAAGTCAAACTGTGTAAGGGTTTACTTAGAACTGTCCCTCCTGCCCCACCTCTTCCACCCCTTTGCCCCCCCATTCATAGGTTTCCTGGTCCGTCCTTCCTACACACTTGAGCAGACATGTGTATGTTTTATAATTCCCCTCTTCTTAAACAAAATGTAGCATACAGTGTATATATTTTTGCTCTTTAATTTTTTTTAATTAAAATATTCTGGAAATGCATGCATTTATATATATTTCTCATTTTTTGTAGCTGTATCATACTCCAGTTTGTGTATGTACCAAAGTTTATTCAACTTGTCTTGTATTTGAATATTTTGTTAGTTTTCTAACAATTTGAATTGCAAATGATACAGCACTGTAGAACTGTGCCATGTATATATTTGTATTGTCGGGAGATGTGACTCGGGGTAAATTCCTGGAAGTGAAGTTGGTGGATTGGTGGTAATGCCTGTTTCACCTGCGCAGGGATTGTTCGCATTCCCGCCAACCGTTTATGAGGAGGCCTGTCTTCCACAGCCTCCTCCGTGGAGTGCACTATCAGACGTTTAACATTTTGCCTTTTAGATGAGGAAGAAATGGCATCTTAGTTTAGATTTAATTTGTGTTTCTCTTATGAGTGAGGTGAACATATTTTTATGTGTTAAAGAGCCATTTTTTATATCTTTTTTGGTGAATTTTCTTTTAGCTCTTTCACCTATTAATAGTGTTCTAAAAATAACTTGATTGGTACATATTATATATTCCACAAAGTTCATCCATTTAAAGTGTAAAATCAGTGATCATTTAGCATATTTGCAGAGCAATATAACCATCACTGTGAAGGTGTTTTGGTCGTTACTTCCCCCACCCTGACAGCTGTCGCAAGTTCTTTGTGTATTAGGGATACCGGTTCTTTATCTGTAATTTCTGTTATAATGTTTTTCTCCCAGCTTTAACTCTGTGGCATTTTTTTGCCATTTGATCTGGGTTTTATTTATTTATGTTTAGAGAGAGGGGAAGGGAAGGAGATAGAAAGGGAGAGAAACATCTATCCATTGCCTTCTGTGCCCCATCTGGGGACCAACCCTGCAACCCAGGCAGGTGCCCTGACTGAAAATTGAACCAGTGTGTGACCTTTTGCTTTGTGGGATGTTGCCCAGCCAACTGAGCCTGAGCCCTACTGGTCAGGGCTCAATTTCATTTTTTAAAAAGTTTTGTGTAATCAGTTTACTGACCTTTTTTTTTTAATGCATAATTAGGAAGCCTTTTTGTAACTGCACTCAGGTTATAGAAAAATTCACCTATGTATTGTTTTATCTGTTACATTTAGTCCTTTGCTCAGTTTGGAATTTACTCTTTTGTATTGGGTGAGGAATACATCTAATTAGATCTTTTTCCAAATGGCAGTCTTGTCTCAGCACCATTTAGTTAAAAGTCTGTCTCTAACCCAAAGATTTGAGATCCTGACCTTGTCATATATTGAAGTCGCATTTGTAATTTCTGGATTTTCTGTTTCGTTTTACTGGTCTGTTCATTTGTACACTAATGTCATTACACTGTTTCACTCATTAAGGCTTTATGCGTGTTTTATTATCTGGGAGGGCCATTTCTTCATAGCTTGTCTTTCTCAGAGTGTTCCTAAATCTTGTATATTTATTTTTCCACAAATATCAGCTCCTTTAACTACATAAAAATCTTATTGGTATCTTTATTGGGAGTGTATCAGCATCATATATTAGGGGCTTCTGACATTTTGATGGTGTTGAGACATCTTAAGAGCAAGGACTGTCTTTTCATTTGTGTTTTTCAGGAATGTCTTAATAGTTTTCTTGATACAGATTTTGAACATATATCGAGTTTATGCTTAAGTATTTTATTCTCTTTGTTGCCTTTGTAAATGGGGTTTTCTTATTTTTCAGAATTTGCTTTCACTGAGTTTGTGGGGGAAAATTATACTGCCCCTCCCCCACCACTGTCCTAGATAGCTGTTCTCTCTGTTTTTTTTTTTCTTGTTCTTATAGTCCTCTTTTCTGTAATTATGGTGGTTTGACGAGGGGCAGTGGTTATACTTCACATACCTCTAGATCAGGGATGTCCAACCCTGCGGCCCATGATGGCTGTGAATGTGGCCCAACACAAAATTGTAAATTTACTTAAAACATTACTTGGTTTTATTACTAAGCTCTATACTTTTAGACATGTACATTTTTTATATTAGTGGTCACAAACTTGGGACCTGCCTGATGATTTTAAAAGGTTATCGAAAGGGCTGCTGCATAGTTAGTTAGGGTTATTATGTGAGGACTTTTTTGCTTACCTGTGGTGGCGGATGTCGTGAAAATTATGCACGGACCTTTTTTTGCTCGTCAGTGTTTGCTAGTGTTTGTGTGTGTAATGTGTGGCCCAAGACAGCTCTCCTTCTTGTAGTGTACCCAGAGATGCCAAAAGGTAGGTGCCCTGCTCTAGATTGGTGTGTGGAACCAGGTCTCTGAACACGTTGTGGGCCAAGACAAGTGAGGGTTGATTCATGATTTTGTGTAGTGAGCTGTGCCACTTGCTGTGCATGCAGCTAGTTTGCTGGTACCTGGGGGATGTGTATGTGACCACTTACCTCTCACATAGTCCTGCTCTCTTTTGGGCTGGACTGTGCCTTACCTTACAAGGATGTGAAGACAAAACATAAGCAAATACCAGCAGTGCTAGTTTGGTTTTCATGTTGGGGTCGGAAGAGCTGATGTCCCTATTGGCTGGATTCTCATTCTGATTAATTTCCAATGACTGAAAGCCTCTGGTCTGGTACAGCCTAATCAGTAGGGATAAGGATAAAAATACTTAGCACACAGTGGTCTCGTAACCCACTGTGACACAACACAACGACACTCATTGAAGAATGTAAAAGTTAGTGCTGATGTTCATTTAACGTAGATTCAGAAATCATTGTCATATTTAAATGATGCTTTTTCAAGGGTTTTCAGAAGGTGATAAAAATGAAGAGAAGTACTTTTAGGGGTTCTGAGACTTTTCAGGACACAAAAGAAATGCATTCTTATAAAAATGCAATTTGTTTCCTTTGAGCATTAAAAATCCATTATTGAAAAATTAAATCTTGCTAATTTATTTGATCTTTTACAAATATGTACCTTTAAAAAGATGAGTAATAGTTTTAGGCTGATTAATTACACTTGATTTTTTAAAAAATAAGTCTTCTAAAAGGATCTCAATACTGAATTAATGATTTTTTCTGTTTGTTTTGGGTCTGCAGTAACTGCCATTTATTAAATTGATCAGCCCTTTATGGTGCTTTTGGTTAGCGTTTTTATCTTCCCTTATCTATAATTCAATGAGAGGTATAAGTTTTAAAAAATTACATTCAGATAAAGGTATTTATGCAAGTTTCAGGCAGACACTTAGTCATAGCCATCCAGTACAGTGAACAATATAAATTATAAAGGATGCGAGTCATTTTTAAATTGTAAGTGCATGGCTGTGTCTGCCAGCAAATCAGTTTTTACAGTCCATATATATTTGCTAAATATTAGTTGTTGGGTGAATAAAAATATTAAGATTAAAAATTACAAATTCAAAGTGGGAACATAATATTTTATTACGGTATAAGATACTTTAATGTGTTTTCTGAATTATTACATTTCTTGGTATTTCTGTGTTAATTTTGGTTCACTTCACAGCCTGCTCATGTTTGCATAGCTGTCTCCGCAGGGGAGTCTGGAGTGTGTGCCTCTTACACTGCCTTCTTAGATATAGTTGCACCCAGCATTTGTTGGATCGAACTGCCATTCTGCCATATTTTAAGAACATGTGCTCTCCTTTGAAAATGCCTTGAATTATCTAATTGTTGTCATCGTAGCCTCACTGTTTATTTGCTGCCTTTCAACTGACAGTCTTATAGACAGAGCCAGACCTTCCTAACAGTTTCTGTACTGGGTGTTGGGTCAGTGATGGGGCAGGGTGATTAACTAAGAGAGGCTTCTCAGAGGAGCTGATACTTGAACTGAGTTGTAAGGATGCGTACCAGGCAGGCGAAGATGAGTCAGGTATAGCATGCAGTGTGGAAAGAAGCCTTGCTTTCAGGAGAGGGCAGTATGGCCTCTGGGAAAAGGAAAACACCCAGGTGCCAGTTATGGACTGCACAGCTGGGGGCATTGCATAGTATGTGAATGGAAGAATGCAGTGACTTTGGGCTGTGTTCATATCAGTGGAAATTTTGGTAATTTATCATCTTTTTTAAAATATTTATTTTTAGAGAGATGGGAGGGGAGGAAGAGAGGGAGAGAAACATCGATTGGTTGTCTTTCGTACATCCCCAACCAGGGACCTGGCCCACAAACCCAGGCATGTGCCCTGACTGGGAATTGAACCAGTGACCCTTTGGTGTGTGGGATGATGCCCAACCCTCTGATCCATACCAGCCAGGGCTTCTCTTCTTTCCTAAAGGTCAAATTACTTATTAAATGGTGGACTAAAGAACTCAGTTCCTGAGGCACCAGTTTTATTCCAGGAAAATAATCATCAAAAGACTGTCTCAGTGCTGAAAAAAATTTTAACCACAAACTCTGGGATTTAAATCCCCTGTAAATGAATGAACTGAATCTGAAATACTTCATATTCCTGGGAATTAACTTCCAAAATACCTTTATAGTGTTTTCATTTTATTGTCATTGCATAGTAAGAAAAGATTCCAGTTTTGTCCTCTCATTCTTACCCACCTCTCAGCCACAGTTGTCCAAGTATGTTTTTTGTGCACATTGAAATGTTATTGGAGAGTGCCACTTGGTAAAGGGGAATGCCCTTGATAAATATTACGTCCTTCAACTTGGCTGCCACTTTTAACCCCAAACAAATGTATAACTATATCCATATACAGCACAACATTTTTTCCAGTTTCCCACTGTTAACTGAGCTTGAGCTTTCAGCAGGATTTTGGAAACTGACTTGGCATGGTTTCATTTGCTTATGTGGAATTGGCAGCTTTTGGAGCTGGATAGGTGGGGTAGACGCTGGCATTGCCACTTAACTAGCTTTGTGGGAAAATTATCTCTCCCTGTCTTACTTGTCTCATTGGAAATGGGAATAATTATGGGAATGGTAATAATTATATTACCTATTTCATAAGGTTGGTGTGAGGCTAGCACGGAGCCTGAAATGTATCAGTCAGAAGCACCCTTTTTAAAAATCAGTAGTTTTCCCCAAATACCTAGATGCTGACTATTACAATTCAATTTTTATTACATTCTTCTTAGTTAAGCTTCACCCTTGTCTGTCTGTTTTTTTTTTTTTTTTTGTCTTTGAAACAACTTTAGATTTTTATCTTCAGTATAGGTGATTGGGTTTTAAAAATCACCCCAAGAGTAATGGTTTTTATGCAGTTATGGTCAGTGTTTTCTTAGCTCAAGAGATACCAAGGTTTAGGATCTCTACACTGATAAAAATCCAGTTAATAAATTAGCGTAACCTCATCCTTTACCACTTGATTGGCTTTGGCGTCCTACAGACCTACTAATTGTGATTTGGTGGTGCTTTCATTTCCTCTCCCTCAGTGTCTGGTAGTGAAGCTCAGGGACAACCTCAGGCCATTTGCAGCCCTCTGAGATTGCAGGTTCTGACTGTCCTGTGGGATCTTGCATTTCTCACTGACTTCAAACTTTCACATCAGGTGTTCTGTCTGCAAGCTTCATCCAGCTTTCTAACTGAAAATTTTCCTGGTTTCAAATGCTAATTAAAAAATTTATCTGTCTGAACATACTAGAATCACAACTTAACCACTACCACATTGTTTTCTAAAATATATTCCTTGGGATATGGATATGGAGATATATATGTATGTATTTTTTATGGTAACAAAGGACTAGTTAGAAATATATTTTGGAACTAGTGTGTTAAACAACATTCAACAGATGGATTTTGTTTTACTCTTTAGAGTTTTTCACATGTCAGTGTGAGTCCCCATGGAGAGGGTAATATTTAGCATTCTCAAGTGTGTTTATCTTTGGGATCCCTTTGTGAAGCCAGGGTTCTTTGGGAAATGCGGAACTGTGCTATCGTGTGCGTTCCTGCCACTCAGTACCACTCTCTCATTCCTTTCCAGTTCAGCCTTACCACTATTATCAGAGTGATTTGGGGCTTTTATTAGTTTCAGAGCTTTTGGTCACTGTCTCTGAGCAGTCGATATCTCTGGGTATTCTCTGCCCTTGAACATGTAAGAGCTTTGCCTTGGCTTGGAACACCCTGCTTCCATTATCTCGTCTGTCCCTGGTACCTCAGTGATTCGCCATTACTTCCTCTAAAAATGCGAGACCATAGTTCTATTTAAGTCACTGAAAATATTTGTTGGGCATATGCTTTTTGTGAGACTTTAAGTGAAAGTTGACAATATTAAATTGATTGAAGTTGTTTGAAATTAATTACATATTTATATGTGTTTTTATTGTCTTTCTCTAGTGTTCTTTTGAAGATGACCACATCCGTTCCTTATTAAAACTTTTAGAACTGGAATTGCAAAAGACAGTGCACACGTACTGTGGAAAACTTTACAAAATATTTATTAAACAGTTAACCAAAAGCATACAAGCTCGTTATGATAGACCACCAAAGGAAAGGTGATTCTTGGAAATCACTAAATCAAATGAATTAAACCACAAAATATTAGAGGATATGTGTGAAGGAACAGTCTTGAATGAAATGTTCAGGAAGGAATTCTTCATGTGCAAAATAATTTTTTTCTTGAAGAAGTTTAATAAGCAATATATTGATTTAATGAAGAATAAATTAAAGTCTTGGACTCGAACAAGAAGACATTTTTTCATCTCTGATGCTCTGTAATGTTACTCGCCGTCATTCTAGTACTGATGAGAAATATTGCCTGGCTGTAGCCTACAGACTCTGGTTGACTCTTACTCTGAGGGAGCGAGGACAGTAGGGTGTGTGGATGGAGATGTACCTCATACACAGTGGCAACACTCAAACTGTGAGTATAGCAATAATTCTGTGTCAGCACTAACCTCACTTTAAATGTGTGAGAAAACGTTTACAGGAGCAGAAAAGGTTCTGTTTCTAAAGAAATGTGATGTAACCATTGACAATCTGTAGCGTGCCTTTAGATTTCATCTCTGTTTTCAAATCTTTTTGTGACAATCATATTTAAAATTATTTTACATTACGAGTAAACTGCACATTTAAAATGGACCTGTATAAGAAAGAAGGAAAACAGTGAAAATTGTGGCATTTTAGTCTCTATCTGTATACCTGTGAAATGTAGTATTTTCATTTGTGTATTCTAAAACTGTCTTGCCAAACTTGGATCTAAGATTGTTAAACGTAAATTTTGGAAAATTTTTTATGACTTTAAATGAAAAATTTCAGCTTTACTGGGCATTCTGGAAGAAAAAAATGCTGATAATAACGTGAAAACCTAAATAATACACATATAATGGTGAAAAAAGTGATAGACCAAAATGTGTAGCTGTATACTTCCTGTGAACAGTAATTTTAGTTATAATGGAGCAGGAAAAAGTGCTCATTTAACTTTTTTCTTCTACCTCAAAATAACTTTGCAAGATATTTTTGAAGAAGCATATATAGAGAGCCTTACTTTAAATAAATTAGACAGCATTCGTGGGTGATTTTGATTAAGAAAATCATTACCTCTGACTACAGAAAAAGTGGTTTTGATTGGGTCAGTGGGATTGTCTGTCTTTTTTGAATATCACTTAAGACAGCTATTTTTTTAGTGTTGAAAATATGAAAAATATTACTTCTCATAGTGTCCTTGACCACTGTCTAATGTACCTCTGGAGCATATATTATATAGAAGGCTGTTTTTGATGGCCCCCAAACAAGACCATTGCCTGCCGGGCTGTGTTAGAGTCTTGGGGGTGAGTGTGTGGAGCTTGTTGAGAATGGATTCCTGGGCTTCACCTTTGAGGACTCTGATCCCCTGTGTCTAGGGTAAGATCTACAGACATTTCTTATTAAGAGGAGATTTTAAAAATTACACAAAAGTAGAGAGAAGTGGTGCTGATTTTCCAGATGAAAAGAAAATCCCAGACAGTATGTTATTTCACTGGCACGAACACTTTGTTAACTACAGTGACATCATTCCTCCTCCATATTACATGGATCTCCAGTCCCTAAGCAAATTACCCTGATTGTCTCCACTGTTAGAAGCAGGGTGCAAAATGAGTTACATTGTAATTCTATTTTTAATAAGCATCTCAGCTGATTTCAATGTCAGCTAGTTTTGGAACCACTGGAAATCATTTTACCAGCTTGAAGGTTGAAATTAGAATATTACAATTCTTGGCACAGTTAGTGGATTATAATTGTGATTCTGAAATATTACAGGAAGTACTTGGGGTTATTGATAGGATAGAAATTTATCTCCTAAGCAGATTCCTTAGATTTGAGTTCCTCACTGAACAGAGAATCTCAGCCCCATTGACTCCGATATGATTGATTGGCACTCTAGAGTGTGGTCATAGCTTAATCCAACTGGACTGTATACTGTGATCTCACACATGTTGTGACTTACACTGTCACACACTCTACACACTGTCGATCATTTGGAAGATTCTTCATCTGGTTTATTCAGATCTGGCCTAATTGAGCATTTTACTACAAGTAGGGTTATGGTGAAATTTTGCACTTAAGGACTGTTTTTACCTGAAATTTAGGATATCACAGAAAGTTAATAAAAATATTAAAATGAGTTTTCTGAATTTAGATAAGGTAACTTTTTTCCTTGAGAATTTATGAGAAATGTAGCACTCAGCATTAATGAGGTTAAATTATAGAACAACTTAGAGAATATTACATTTCTTTTCATAAAACAGTATATCTATGCAGTTTATATAAATTACATCATATATTCCTTGAGTCTATGTGTTAGAACAATTCTGACCTCAGAACTCTCTCTGGGCTACAGTATTACCAAAGTGGAATGACTGAAATGCAGTTAAACTTTATTTGTATGAAGTAGTCATCTTAAAAGAACTTGGAAAACTTGTAGAAATATATTGTGATTTATGTTTTAAGAAAATATATGCTTTTTGTTTTCCCTATGAAGAGTAGTTCAGAATGTATTAGGTAATCCAGTTATCTTTCAGTACTTTAGAGCCTGAAATAATATTACAGCTCACTGTTGCTCTCATCTTGCATTCAGTCCTGTGTTACTGGTGCAAAGGAAAGAAAATCAGACTGTGAGCTGAATCTGCACGCTCTTCCTGGTTAGGGACCCCGGGCATATCATTGAATGTCTCTGTGCCTTGGGTTGGTAAATACTCAGTGTGCCCTTCTGACCTCCTGAGACCCAGAAGTCATGAGTTAGGAAGTGGTGAGACTCATCATCTAGATATTGGGCTTGAAGACACTTAGCAAGGCCTATGTTGGGTCACATCAGCGCTGCTGTGGAAGTTCTGTTTGCCCTGTTGTCTTCCATACAGAGCATGCTGTCTCCTTAGGCTCAGTGTTCTCTGATGTGTATTACAGCTCCAGTATTAATTCGCTTATATTGTGTGAGGAAGAGGAAGCAGAGAAGAGAATGATATAAGTGAATGGTCAAAAAAAAAAAAAAAAGAAGGAAAAGAGAGGAAGTGAGAAAAGTGAGGAAAGAGAAGAAGGGGATAGGAGTAAGAATGGCAAAAGGCAGAGTTGGAAAAGATGGAATGAGAGTGGGAAAATCGAGATGGAGAGATGGAGAGAATCGGTGTGGAGACAGTCACGTACTGAGCTGTGGGCCCCCACCCTGTGCCTCGGTCTTCCTCTAGGTCTGGGCCAGAGGCCCTCCAGGGCCAGGAAAGGTGCGGGCTTTCACGGAAGCGGGCAGCAAGGCTCCCTTTGTTTGATTTATTACTACAGTTGTTCCCTAGTCACACTACTTACTTATCATTTAGTGCTAAGGATTCACCGTTTTTTTTTTTTTTCTGGATTCCAATTTATGAGGTAGCACCTGTGGAAGAACGACGACAGCTGTCTTCCTTTAACCTGGTCCTTTTAGTCATCCCAAATGTTGAATTATGCCAAGACTAACCACGTAGAATCAGAGGAGAGGTCAGGGTGGAGAGGATGGCCTTGTTAGGCTTGAAGAGGGGCAGGGACTTACTGCATCAGTGTTCCAAGATGATGCCGATAGGAAGCCAGGTGAGGAAATCACTGCCCTGCCTTGAATGGCAGCGTGAACAGTAAATCACATCTATTGATTCCTCAGTAGGCATACTTTCAGCTCAACCATATGAGTAAATTCAAGAAAAGTATTCAGTGTCGTCTTTTTCAGAAGTTTATATTGTAGTAGTAAGTGCCTTAGGTAGTAGTCAGAACTTCTTTAAGGTATTTTTAGAAAGACCACTGATCTTTTTGTTTTTTTAAATAATTTTTTTTGGTTCCTTAGAGTAAATGGAGAAGAAAAGTAGAGGAGCAGTTATGTCAGGTGTGGAGTCAGTCATACGTTTATTAAATGTAATTTCATGTGTCTTAAAACAACAATTGCCTTTTAATGTTTAATGAAAACATTAAATATGAGGTTTTTTAATACACTGCCAAAGCAATCCTTTTTCACCTATTAAATTCTGGCCAAACTCTTCTGATGTTTATTGTTTCTTAATTAATTGAACATGAAACTAGGTTTTAAAAACTAAGATATAAAGTTAGATAAGTCAAGTCTAAGGTGGTACAAGAAGGTGTTCTTTTTTAAAAACAGAAAATGAATATGATATTAATTCAACTATTTAGCAATATAGGATTATGAGAACATGGAATAGCATATTGGAGTAGGGAATTATAAAGTTGATTATAAATCAGTGTCAAACTTTTAAATATAAAATATATATTGTCACCTCATCTATCAATAATTCCAAATGTCTGGTGGGGTTATTTCTTTAGAATTTTCTATAAACCCAGTTTTCAAACAAAAGAGAGCCTTTGAAAAGATAGGAAATGAAAATTTCTGTAACTACTAACACTGTGAGTGCTGTTCAGAGGATCTGTGGTCAGACATTTTGATATGAAACTTAACTGATATGGAGCCTTCAATTGTGTTTCTGTATATACACAGTCTGAATATGTGAGCCCGTTCACCCCTACAACACCATAGCAACTCCTTGTAAAACTGAACAGAACTCAACAGTGTATGTTGTGTAAAAGTAAATTGACTTTGACTATGATGGAAAATAGCTATTTTCAACCTCTGTATAAAATCTCTTCAGGGAATATTGGAACGTTGTGGAAAAATAATTCAGGGCTTGTAGGATAGCTGTAGACTATGTCATTTATTTGAAATTTAGCAAAACATACATACATCATGTTCATTATTTGAGGCAGACGAATGGTTTTTGATGGGGTGCTCTAACAGAAGATCTATGAAGGAGATGGTTTGCACCTGTTCCTAAAGTAAAAAACGGGCAAAGGTTGCAGGTGTTTCCATATTTTTACAAGCATTTTGCATAAATATATTAATAATTTGAGTAGAATGGTTGTAAAGCTACAGAAGACATCTTGGTATACTGTGATATGCAGAGGTTACTATCCTTAAACTGTTTTTTTACCCTAAAATGTTAATAGTTTTAAGATAATTTGGATGTCTTTAAGTATTTTATGTATCTTGACATTTATTAAAGATTGTAGATTGGGCTGTTGCCTGAAATAAAAGAAAGTTGCTTCATTTGGGGGGAGTTCAACTCATCTTTTTCTTGAGAAACCATGTTGTTGTTACTGAATAAACATCTCAATAAATGTGTAAGTTCTTCAGATGGTGTGTCTGAATTATTTTAGCAGTCATACCCAGTTTTGGAATGTTTAGGGTAGGATATTTGATAACCAGGACTCTAGAAACTGTATCACAAGGAGGACACATTTCCCTCAAATGCTTCATTCCGTGGAATAACTTATTAAGGTCATGAATTTCGAGGTGAACTTCAAAAATGAAATGATAAAAAAAACGTTTGAATGAGATTTAAAAAGAGATTTAGGCCTAAGAAACAAGTTAAAGATCAGAAGGATGTCATTAAAAATCTGATAAATAAATTAGAAAGGAAAAAAAAAAGACAGTTGAAAATTAAATTGGCCCCAGCCAGTGTGGTTCAGTGGATTGAACACAGGCCTGTGAATCAAAAGGTTGCTGGTTTGATTCCCAGTCAGGGCACATGCCTGGGTTTCGGGCCAGGTTCCTGGTTGGGGTGTGCGAGAGGCAACCAATCAATGTATCTCTTGCACATCAATATTTCTCTCCCTCTTTTTCTCCCTACCTTCCCCTCTCTCTAAAAACAAAATCATGTGTGTATGTGTGTGTGTGTACAAAGAAAGAAAATTAAATTATTGACATAGAAAAAAAGTTTAGCACAGTAAATCAAATAAATGCCCCTCACCAACAGCAGAATAATCCCAATGTATTTGTAAATGTTTACTATGAGAATGGATGAAACAATTTTCTAGGCAGGCCTAGCATCCCTTGAAAGAATTGGCCTTCAGAGCTCTCTAAAATTAATACTGCAGTACCTTAGCAAAGTATTTAAGGAAGAGGGAAGATAAAAAATGGGGGAAAGACATAGAAGAAAAACCCAAAAGAAATAAAATTAATGTTAAAAAAAGTAAAATCAAGAGTCAAAGTTTAAAATGGACAAAGTAATATTTTTAAACAATTTTGTGTTAGTAGTCTACCTAAGTACACATACATATTATATACCAGACAGAAGTTTACATATAGCAAAATCTTCCAGAAATATAACATTGTTAAAGCCACCATAATAGTGTCCATTTTAATAAGTTTATTTCTGAATTTGTACATCAAGACCAAAAAATAAACAGCTGTATTCAGAGTATTTAAAGAATCTAATAAATAAATACCATGTTTTATATTCATACTATATTCATATTTACAGAATTATTTAACCCGGAAAGTAAACCTTCGTAAGCTTGTATGTTAGATAAGATTACCAGGAATGAGAATTGACTACAAGTGACAGAACTCCAAAGTAATGGTGACTTAAAGAAGATAGAAGCTTTTTACTCTTGCACATGAATGTGGGCGGCTTGTCAAATCTGATTCGAGGGTTCCACTATGCTCAGTCTCCTTACCTGCCCCTTTGTCATTGCCAGTGAATGGCTTCTACCAATGGTACGAGAATGTTGTTCTGCTTCTCTTTATCATGTCTGCTTCCCAGCTAGTAGCAGGGAGGAAGAAATGGAAGGAAGGTCCTGCTCACAGCTTTCAATACAGCTTTCAGGGAGTATCATGAATTACCATTCATTTGGCTCTTTACTTAGTCATAGGGACTATCTAGCTGTAATGGGGTTTGGGATTTTTTTTTTTATCCTCACCCGAGGACATTTTTTCGTTGCTTTTTAGAGGGAGAGGAAGGGAGAAAGAGAAACATTGACATGAGAGAGAAACATCAATTGGTGGCCTGTACGTACCTAGACTGGAGATTGAACCTGCAACCCAGGCATGTGCCCTGACCAGGAATCAAACCTACAACATTTTGGTTACAGGATGATTCCCCAACCAATTTGAGCGACACTGGCCAGGGCAAGACTGGGATAGTCTGAACATATTCTTCACATGGGCCCAGGTAAAATTTGTCATGCCCATTGCTGCTGAAGAAGAGAACAGGCAGGGGTGTCCAACTCGCCATCCAGGATGGCTATGACTGCAGCCCAACACAAATCGTAAACTTGCTTAAAACATTATGAAGTTTTTTTGTTTTCATTAGTGTTTGTGTGTTTAATGTGTGGCTCAAGACAATTCTTCTTCCAGTGTAGCCCAGAGAGGTGAAAAGGTCGGACACCCCTGTAAGGGAAACAATCACTGAGAGATACCTTGCACATCTGAAAATGTATTTCTTTCCCTATTGAATAATTTGGCTGGGTATAGAATTCTGATTTGGGCAATTTGCCTATCAAATTTGCAAAACATTGGTCTATTGTTTTTTAATTTCCTACATTGTTTGTATTGGGGTTCTCCAGAGAAACTATATATAAATATAATGAATTGGCTTACACAGTTACGGAGGCTGAGTAGTCCCATGATCAGTTGCCCACAAGCTGGAGATCCAGGGGAGCTGGTGGTATAATCCAGTCCAAGTCCAGAAGGCCTGCCTGAGGACCAGGGGAGCTGATGGTGTAAATCCTAGTCTGAAATGAAATCAGTATCTCGAAGAGATCCTTGCCTTCCCCTGTTCTTTGCAGTATTACTCTGAAGAGTGAAGATGTGGAAACAACCTAAGTGTCCTTGGATGGATGGATGGATGGATGAAGAAGGTGTCATACATACATAATAAAATATTATTGAGCCTTATAAAAGAGGGAATCCTGCCATTTGCAACAACGTGGGAAAATCTGGAGGACATTATGCTAAGTGAAATAAGCCTGACCAGAAAGACAAATTCCACATGATCTCATTTACATCTGGAATCCTAAGTTGAACTGATAGAAGCATGGAATGGAAGGGTGGTTACCAGAGGCTGGAGGAAATGGGGAGATGTTGGTTGGAGAGGAAAGCATTTTAAAGAAGAGTAAACTCTGTGCATCTAGTGTACAGCATGATGACTATAAGAAATACTGTACTGTGTACTTGAAATTTGCTGAGAGTAGATTTTTTTAAAAAAATTACTTATTTATTTTTAGAGAGAGGGGAAGGGAAGGAGAAAGAGTGGGACAGAAACATCAGTGTGTGGTTGCCTCTCATGTGTCTCTTACTGAGGACCTGGCCTGCAACCCAGGCATGTGCCCTGACTGGGAATCGAACCAGTGACCCTTTGCTGCACAGGCTCGTGCTCAATCCACTGAGCTACACCAGTCAGAGCCTAAGAGAGTAGATCTTCAGTGTTCTTACCACACGCACATGAAATGGTAACTGAGGTAATCATTTCACAATGTATACATGTATCAAAACATCATGTTGCACACTTGAATATATACAACTTTTATTTGTCAATTATGCCTTAATAAAGCTGGGGACAAAAAATCCCAGTCCATGTGCAGGAGAAAGTAAGATGAAATGTTCCAGCTGAAGAAATAAGGCTACAGAAAAGAGGGCAAATTCCTCTTTCCTCCACCTCTTTTCCATTCAGGACCTCAGTGGCGTGGATGATGCCTGTTGACATTGGGAAGGGTAGTCTACTGAGTTGAACTCAAATGTTACTCTCATCCAGAAGTCCCCTCACAGACACACCCAGAAATGGTTAATCTGGAGAAACCCCTTGGCCCAGGGCAATTTATTAGGGTGCTACAAAGTGCTTTTTACTACCCTTCTACTCCAGGAGGCCAATTTTTCTCTTTTCTTTTTGATAGCATCATATCCACAGTTCTTTTCATTATATGTTACACAGTACAGAAAATTTGGTAAAATGTTTATTTTTTTAAGAGTTGTCAAGTCTGCCAATCATTTACCAACTTTTTTTACCAAAATATCTGTAAAATTAATTTATAATATTTACATAGGTTATTTTGAACAAGTGCCCACTTTGTCTACAGAAGAAACCAGCCTGCCTGCAAGAGCAAACAAACAAAAACTCCTGGTAACTACCACCCCACCCTAGACTGACCAAATAAATGTATTTGTAGATGATCACAAATATTTTTGGTCTTCATTTGGAATGGTCTTCATTTAGAAAACATGAAGTGTACTCTTACTTGCCCTTTGTAAAATCATGTATAAATCTATTTTTCCAGAATGAGAAACGAATAAAGAAATGGGAAGGTAGTCAAAAGTCTGAAAATATATAATTATTCTGTTTCGTTTAAAAAAACATAGTATTTTCAGGGATGTCTCAGTTGTCCCAGGGAATAAACTGAGTACTCACGGCTGCGTGCAGTGAAGAGGAGGTTTTTCCATTGCTGCAAACCAGGCTGAGTCCCATTCGTTTCTACTAGGGCTCCTCTTGAACACAAGATGAAGAATGGGTTGTTAATTGTTGTCACGTAAATAAGTAATTTTGTCTTTAGTCATTTAAGTTTTGTTAATCTATGGTCATTTTTAGCAATTAGCAAACACCAGTAAAAAGAAAAAGATTTCTCCTTTTGAGACACTTTATGTACTCATAGACAAACATTGTACCAGGGTTGAGTCAGGGAAGCACAGTGGCCGTGAATGTTATGGAGTACGGGCTTCATTGCAGGAATCAGACCTTACCCAGCTGTGGAGGGGGCCCGGAAGTGAAGGTCAGGAAGGGGGCAGTCGGAGGATCAGTCAAGAGCCACTAGCCAGCTCTCCTGAAGTGCTGGTGTGGGCAGAGAAGTTGGAGCTCACGGAAGACATCTCGGACATCTCACCATGTCCCAGGTCCCATGACAAACCTGGGTCTGTGGTGATGTCTCTGTGTGTAGCTGCCTCCTCTGGAGGAGGGGACAGCCGTGCTAGCAGCACAGAAGGACGGGCAGCAAGAGGAGTGAGGGCAGTTGGAACCTACCAGGTAAGTCTGTGTCTGTGGCAGTGTATTTGACCGAAAATTTCTTCAGAGTTTAGCTGGACTGTGACCCAGAGCCAAACAGGAAGAAGCTTCTGGGAAACACAGAAGTTGACAAACTTGGCAATAGTGGTTGTATGTGTGTATATGTGAGTGTGTATGTATGCATGTGTGACATGTGTGAATGCATGTATGGCGTGTGTGTCTACAAATATACAGAACACTACTAGGCATTGTGTCTAATCTTTTCTCACTTGAAACATTGTGAACATGATCAGTTCACAGTGTTTCAAGTGAGTGTGTTTATATCAATTTTCAGTGTTTATATCAATCTTCAGCATAATTATAATGGCTGTTTAGACCCCCATCATTTAAGGGATTTATTTGATCTATTTGTTAATTTTGTCAATTGTTTAACACTAAAGACTTAGGCTGGGGTGCTTCTGATGATGGATGGAAGCAGTGATGTGAAGGACACCATGACAACCTGGAAGAGAGCAGTGGTTGTTAAATCGTAATCTTCCATCATTCCAGGACCTTTAGTGAATTCTCATTAAAACTGAGATTTTCAATGAAGTACTATTGTGAAATCAAGAGAGAAGACCATTCCTCTTGATTAGATTGATGGCCACATTAACTGGGCTCAGTGGCATGGTGATCTTACAGATGTCATTGTCATCAACACATGGCACATGGACATGAAGTGGCCGGAGCAGAAGAGCCCAAAGATTGTGCTCCTGGGCATCATGAGGTGTGTTCTGCTCAGATATAGTGGGGAGACACTTAGGAAGGATTGATCTGAGGTCAGGTGAAAGAGTGCCGGAGAAAGGTGTCTCAGTAATTCAGGTTTTGACTGGGGGTGTCCCAGGGCATTTTAACAGTGTTCAGTTACATCTTGGCTTTGCATGGTGTGCAATTAGAAAGCATGACCCATGCTTCGGCCATCTTTGTGTTTCTAGAATATTGAGCTAAATTGCATAGCACTAGCATCCAGGGAAGTACCAGGGCCTGCCCTACAGGGCTGGGAGGGCAGGAGCAGGAATGGGGGCCAAGAGCCTGGCCAGCAGGAGTGTGAGCCCCCTTTTGGAAGCAGCAGTAGAGTTAGGACACTTAGAAATGATGCAGCGATTAACCAACGCTATCGGCAGCTCAAGAACTCAGAGCTACCCATATACAGAAAGGAAAGGAATTTAGGTATGTGAAAGCATAAAATGAGGAATCCTGTATATTTAAAATTTGAATTTATCTAGAAAATATCTAAATTTATCCAAAGCCGGCTTTTGACTGGTCGTTTAAATAAGAACCTTCAGAACAACAAGAATGTGTCAGTCAGGGTGACCGAGGATACTGACAGCATGTTCAAATCAGAGAGCTCGGGACAGGGTCAGGGAGAAACAATTTGCACATGTGTGGGGAAACCTGATGGTGAAGTAGCCAGGGCTCCTAACAGCGGGAAACGTCATTGCCAAGCCTAAAGGGGCAGAGGAGAGAGGTAGAGGTTGCCAGAACTGGGCACGAAGACGGGAAAGCACATCGCCAGTCCCTGGAAGTCAGCCTCCCGGAGATTCAACCTGGGCGAGGTATGTGGCAGAGAGTGGCTCTGGAGGGGCAAGTACTAGATGCCCAGCACAAGGTGTCATGAAGCACAGGTGTTTGTGGGAAGAAGATAGGCTCTGAGAGAGCCATTATGTGTGTTTATATCTTACTGTGAATTTTAGACAATTTTGTATTTTAATAAATTTCAAACTAGAAAAGTTACAAGAATAGCCCTGGCTGTTATAGCTCAGTGGATTGAGCACAGGCCCGTGAACCAAAGGGTCATTGGTTTGATTCCCAGTCAGGGCACATGCCTGGACTGCAGGCCAGGTCCCTAGTTGGGGACATGTGAGAGGCAACCACACATTGATGTTTCTCTCCCTCTTTTTCTCCTTCCCTTCCCCTCCAAATAAATACATAAAATCTTTTTAAAAAGTTGCAAGAATAATTTAAGGGACCCCTATATAGCCTTTATTCTTTGCTTTTGCCTCATTTGCTTAATTTCTCCCCCTCTTTCCCCCTCTCTGTGTTTTACCTCAACCATTTGAGAGTAAGTTGCATACATTTTGTCTTTTTTAAGCTAAATACTTACATCAGCATTTCCTAGGCATAAAAATATTCTTACATAACCATGGCATGTTAATCAAAATCAAGAAGTTTAACAATGATACAATTCTATTATTTTATACACAACTCATATTAACATTTTTTCAATTGTCTCAATAATGTCTTTTATAGCTTTTTCTTTTTCTGGCTGAAGGTCTAACTTATGCTTATGTTTTGTGTTAAAATGTCGAGTCTCTTTTAGTCTTTAATCTTGAACATTTCCTCAGCTTCTCTTAGTTTTTCATGATCTTGATATTTTTTGCTCTTACTATGTATCATATTTAGGTTATGTCTGTACTTTTGTATTCATGTCCTCATAGAGTTAAGTTGACAGGATTCTCTTCCTCCCTTTTTGTTATCCTGTTTTGTTTGTACTAACGACAAAGTGATTTCTTGTAATAAGAAAATTTTTATTTTAATATTTTCAAGGATTGTTGACTTGTTTCCTTGATACTGGAATGTGCTATAAGAAACTACAACACATTTATAGGAATATTTATTGTAGAGGCTATTGATCAACCTAAAGTTTAAGAGGTGTTAGAGGCAGGCATGTAATTTGAGCCATAAACCTTGGTGGTAATTAATTCTCAGAGATAACATTGATTTAGTTGTAAGGAACTGACTCAGTATAAATGATGGTGCAACTACTCTTAATATTTGAAATATAATTAAAGACTCTTTCTGCTTGTGAATTGTATTTATAAAAAACAAAGTAATTAATTTTAAACACAGTGGAGAATTTAAATTTATTTGACAGGTGGTAGTGGGCCCTAAGAGTCCCTGTAACGGTGCTAGAGATGGGGGGTTGGGATTTAAATGCCAACCCCTCCTCTTCGGTCCTGACCCCTGCACCTGAGTAGGTTGGAGTGTCGTCCTGTAAACTGAAATATCGTGGGTTTGATTCCTGGTCAGGGCACATACCTAGGTTGTGGGATTGGTTTCTGATCAGGGAACATTTGAGAGGCAGCCAATCGATGTTTCTGTCTCACACTGATGTTTCTTTTTTGCTCCTGCTCCCTCTGTCTGTCTGTCTCTCTCGCTCTTTCTCAAGTCGATAAGCATGTCCTTGGGTGAGGATAATTAAATAAATAAGTAGATACATACATAAATGCTCTTAGAATTGAGGCCCAGGCCATAATTGCTCTAGTTTGGCCCAGGAAAACAGAAAATATGAGTTACAATTACATCATATCGTACACTTTCTTTTTGCTGATTTAGGGTCTATAACTATAGCACAACTGACCACTAAGCCTCTACTATATGTCATATACTTTCATGATTATCTAGCTTAATCTTCACAATAACCTTGCAGGGTAGATGTTATTTAACCTGTTATTGCACAGATGTGGAAACCAAGGCCAAGAGAGGGTAAGTTAACTTGATGTAGCTTCTAAAGGAGCAGTTGGTTCTGGAATCTAGAGCTTAGCGAATCCAGAAAACCTGTGTTCTGAATCACCGTGTTAAGAGGTACAGAGTGAAATTATTTGGAAAGTGCCAGTTTAGACAAAATTACATTGATTTCTTCAATGTAAGACTTG
>PVKM010002422.1:0-65236 GCA_004027735.1 Carollia perspicillata | reverse complement strand
GCCCTAGTGGCTGCTGTATCTGGGTTTAAATCCCCGTGTCTATCTTCCTCTGTACCCCCATTTCTGACTCCTCCTACATTCAATTACACCTGCCAGCATCCCTGTACTGTCCCAAGTTTACTGGGCTGCCATCGTGAGTCTGGGCAGATACAGACCAATATCCTGGAGCCAATCTTCCAGCTCCCATGCAGGTGCTGTAACTTGGGGGACCTGCCCCCCACTTACGTCTTGGGGGGAAGTGTCTTCCATCCCCCTGGCTCCAAGCATGGCCACAGCTATTTAACATATCCAAGTGACCTGCCAAAGGCCATCGATATGTTAAATGACCATGCCATGGATTAGCTATAAGGCTGTGGCTATAAGAAACAGCCCTGCATGCCCTGCTCCATGTGTCCCTTACCCCCAACTCACACCTGTGGGGGAAGGGGTGAGGACATCTTATATGTCTCCCTAATATTTCCTAGACACCTTGAGTTCTGAGCCCCATTCCAAATCCCTTTTGGGGGGCCCCCTCTTGGCTGCACCCTGTATCAGTAGGACACCTGACCAACAGCCACACTGGGCAAGGTGGATCTCTCTCTTTAATGTGCTTTTTTCCCCAATTAGTTAATTAGTTTTTCTTCCCAGATAATTTTTTAGTTTGTCCAAAAATGAAAGATAAACTAAATTCAATGTTATATGTTTTTACTACAACTTAAAAGTCAAGTCCAAAGGTAGAACCTTACATTATTACTATTGAATTTCACTTTATAAGCTGGGGTTTACCATTTGTATCTATTGGGATCTTTGTGAATCATTCTGCAGGCTAATGAAGTTGCTATTCTTTCTAACGCCTGCACTCCACAAATCCATTACATAACTCTTTTTTCATCTAGGTCATTGGAAAAATGCATTGAGTTTTGTCCTTCATAATCCCTCTGTCATTCCAAAGTTTGGCATTCCTAAGTTCTCCACTTTAACAAGATCTTCACACTAGTTGTGGTCTCGTCGTCTGCCATGTAGATCCTGTCTGAACAGCAGGTGCCGTGAGATTTAGTCACAGTTCAGAGGAAACCCCAGGTTGACATCTCCTGTCAATGTTCACTCTCCTGACACCCACATCTCCACTTTTACAAAGGTCGGCTTCTGTCCCCAGCTGCTCCAGCTGCTGCTTTTTCATTTAGCGTCACTGTGAGCAGGGCATAGGCTACACAATTGTCCTCTCCCCGGCTGTCTTGAATTGCAGACCTACCATTTAGCTAATACTGCTTGTGTGAACTCAGGGAAGTTCTTTAGCATTTCTATGCTTCATTTCCCAATTTGTGAAATAGGGATAGTAATAGTACATAATAATTCACAGATGACAGTTTCACAACATACTTTTATAGCTGGTATCAGAGGAATAGATGATGAAATGGAAGCTCTACAGAGAATGAAGAGCTATGTTTAGAGGGGAGGCTGACAACAGACACCAAGCCTTTAAGAGAGACTTGAAACAAGATGCTTCTCAGTTCACCTGGAAGAAGTAGCCATGTTGTGAACTGCTAATGGAGATGGGCAGCCTGTAGGGGCTGAGGGCCTTAGTTCTATGGCTGCAAGGAAATGAATTCTGTGAACAACCTGAATGAGTTTGGAAGAGGACCCCAAATTCCAGATGAGCACACAGCCCAGCTGTACTAATTGCAGCCTGTAGGACCCCAAGCAGAGTTCCCAGCCAGGTCATGAATGGACTCCAGACTGACAGAAACTTGGGGAGAGAAACTGCCAAGTTCTAGTCACAGCAATAGAAAACTAAAACAGCTGGCCATAGTTCGGTTTCTACTTCCACTCCCCATGGCCCGTCTAACTCAGAGCTGGACTGGAGCCTGCCTGAGAGCCTAAAATTTTGGCTTTGTGTCTAGAACCACGTTTCTAAAGCCCCTTCTCTGGGCCCCACTCCACACCCTTGGTTCAGACCCCCTTGATTAATACCCTAGTGGGACATGTCAGATCTGGTGACAAGGAGAGCACCCCACTCCCTTCTGTCAGACCTGAGAGCATCCAGAATATTTGGAAAAGGTGTAAGACCATTTGTGTCATGCAAAGGATTTTATTCTGAGGCCAATAGTGATAATAAGTGATTTGACTTGAACTTTAGAAAGATCACTGTAAAATTGATGGGATAGCAGTCTCTGGGGTAAAAAAGACTTCAGAGTTAGTGACATGGTTAGGTTATTGTAAAATCCAGAATAGAGAGAACATTGGCAGCCACGGTACTAGAAATGCCAGGTTAGTAAGATGCAGAAGGGTGAGGAGGCTGTTGGGGTTAAGGGTAACTTTCATGTTATGGCTGGATTTGGAGGATAGGTGATCACACTGATAATTGAAATCGGGAGTAATAAATTGTCTTCCTCTAGCTTGCTTGCTTGCTTTGGGCATTATTTAGAAATGCCCACCTGGTCCTCAGAGAAACTGGTGAGAGAGATTTGAGGGCCTTCAGTTTATTATTGTTACAATGATGTCTGGATGCAAGTGCTAGTGCTCGTCATGCCTTTTCTCAAGAATAGGAACTCCACTTCCCTATTCTTCAATATTTAAAATGTATACCACATAATTTAGTAGCAACTTACTGATTCTTATATCATTGTGTATTATTTAGTCTCACTTCCAAAACTACTGGAAATTCCTCAATGGAAAAATCTTTTATATCTACTCTGGTGTCCTGGGTACACAGTAGGTACTCAGCACAGTAGAAAAGACCATTTGTTTCCCTTGGAATTTTACATTTCATCCACCCATGAGGAGAGTCAGAGAAAACAGGCCAAGAGGTCAGACATACAAGGGAAGTTTGTGCAGGTCTGTAGACCATTGTAAAGATGACTTTGGTTTTTACTCTGAAGGAGTGAGTATAAAACAAAAGTGATAAGCCCTTGCTGACTTGCAGCATAACCAGCTTTGAAAACAAAAGATTTGTTATGTACATATTAAAAAGCATTTAACATTTGAGTTCAGTAAATATTTGTGGATGATGAATAAATTACGCAGTAACATTTCACATTAGCAATGTTAGCAGGCGTGAGCATACATTCATTGAAAGGCTGACATCAGCCGACTGTCAAAAGTGAATCCTTAATTGGATGCTTATATGAAGTTATAATGCACCTCCTCTCGGATTTAAGAAAAAGTAGTTAAGTTGTCTTCTTACTGGCAAATCCTGGATGACATTTCTTTAATTGATGGAGGTATTATCAGCACCATATGCTAGAGCATTAGCCAGCTCCTGCTGCCCACATTCAGACTTGCCTACTCTTTGCCAAAAATCCCATCTGCTCATTATCCTCAGTTTCTTCACAACCCAAAAGCATGTTTGTTATTTTTAGGGACAAAAACAAAACATCACTACTGTAATCACCATATTCATAGTTTAAAAATGAATTGGACTTAACTGGTTGAGTTTTTCGAAGTATGTATTGATACATTAGGCAACTGTGCAGATGTCAGGGTATATAAAATCAGCTTTTCTACCTCAATATTTTTTAAAATTTTCTTGCTACTGTATTCAAAAAAGGTATATAGCTGTACATAACCTTCCAGTTTTAAATATTATTTGTGATACAGGTCTAGAGATATTATTAATAAGCTAAGAATTTCTTTTACCAAGCATTCATTATATTATAAAATATACTGATAAAATCCAGTTTGTATTGAAACATTTAAAAGGAAGGAAGAATTACACTGGATTAATACATTAGGAGAATGCAATGTTCATTTATTTGTACTTAAACAGTATCTGGGCATCTTTTACTTTGGTCAGTAACAAAAAAATTGAATTTTTTCATCACTCTTAAAGTCCAGAAAATAATCTGGATATAATTTTATTTTTAAAGATTTTATATATTTATTTTTTTTTTGAGAGGGAAAGAGAAAGAGAGGGAGAGAAACCACAATGTGTGGTTGCCTCTCACATGCCCCCTACTGGGGACCTGGCCTGCAGCCCAGACAAGTGTCCTGACTGGGAATTTAACCAGCAACCCTTTGGTTCACAGGCCCACTCTCAATCCACTGAACTACACTAGCCAGGGCTAATCTGAATATAATTTAATTATAATTTCTAAAATCCTGTATTGTCTACTTTGCTTTAAACACTGCTAACTATAAAAGAGGGAACAAGTTAGAGTATTGACTTTAGATTGGTTATCATTAGACAAAAATGGGATTCCTGATGTCACCGAGTCTTAAAGTTACTTTAGTGTTCCTTCACTTTTAAAGGCAAAAGCAAAAAACTGGTGACAACCCAAATAGGCAATAATATGAGAATAATTAAGCCAGGTACTTGATCTGCTGTATAAATAACATCATAATTAGGAAAATGAGAAAGGAACATAGGGAAATAGAAAGACAGCATGGATAAAAAGTGGCAAAGAATTTATACAATTATATTTAAAATAATAAAATTATATATACTACATAATTACCATAGGAATGTTATCTATAGACTGAAGGGATTGCTTAATGAAAAGTTCTTTTCCTATTATCAAAACTTTGTTACCTTGTCCTTCTACATTTTAAAAGAAAAAAGAGGCCCTGGGCTAGTCATTTGCAAAGATGATAGCAAATATTTGGCCAGCAGCTAGTAGAGAAGTTGAAACCCCAACAACTGTGTCCTACCTCCACCCAACCCCAAAGATCAGCAATTAAAGGCCTATCCATGAACAAAAACAGCTCTAGGGAGAGATCTGAAGTCCACTTAGGAAATGTGAACGACACAGTGGAACAGAAGACCTGAGGATAACGGGGTAAGAAGAGAAGGAAGATAGCGTTTTTTTGCCTGCATCATCCCATCCCCTAGCCAGCACAGCTTGGTGCCGAGGGTATTTCCCAGCTAGAAAGAGTTCTTGCCAGGAAGGGAAGAGGGGGATGAGGGACAAGCTTCCCCTACTTAAGGAGGCTCTACGTGAAGGTCCCCATTTGGCTTCACTCCACCTAAAAGGGCAAAGCTCAGACAGCTAGGAACAGGAAGAAAAGCAGGGGCTACCAGCAGCTGCACAGCAGGAGCAATCACAGTTCATCTTGACCTGCTCTGCCAAGAAGCTCAGCATATTTTGCAACTGAAGAAACTAACAGCCAGTACATCTGCTGGGGCACACCTGCAGATTTTACTAGCTTTCTCCTGACAGGTATTTGCATTCACTGGCACTGCCACCTGAAACTCTCCCCTCTTTGTATCACTAACTCCACAGCCACCACCATCCCTTGCCAGAGCCTGGGAACTGCACTGGCAGTCCGTTCAGGATTCTATGGCTATTCAAGTGCAAGACAAGCATAGATCCCTGTAGTTGACCCCTACTACCTACGTGGGATGAGCCACTCCAGCTTTGCACTTGCGTGCCATTGACCTGACTGGCATCCATCAGTAGTCTCCACTATACTGTGCATGCCCAGTGGAAGACAGACTGCAGACGTGAGAGAGAACACTAGCAAGCAGGGCTGTGGCAGCTGGGTTCATTCACTGCCCTGCACCACTATGTTCACCTGAGGCTAGCTCCTCCAGCTGTGTACCTGAAACCCCTTGACCTAAACCCTGTCACTGGCCAGCATAGCAATGTGCACACCTTGGGGGAGCCCCAGGAAAGCACACTGACAGCCAGGGTTCCTGCAGCTGTCAGCCTATAAGTTGTCCCTGGTCCTTGTCTGCCCCGGCTCCTACCACTACATGTGTATCTAAAAGTGTCCCCTGTCACTACATAAGCATCTGCAGCTGGTCCCCACAGCTAAGTGTGTGCACACCACCAACTCTGACCATCCTGCTTTCTGCTCTTGTCCCTAGATACTGAAACTGGAGGCACCACTGAGGACCCCAGCAGCCCTTGCAGACCTGCCACAGTGCTCATCAGGGACCACCCAGTTGCTATGGACCCCTGTGGCATAAGCTGAAAAGACATTACACACCCTACACCCTGGACACAGTGCTACCACACATCCCTGCATTTGGTGCCTTGCACAACTAGGCCTGTGGTAACAGCATGCTCCACACGTCCCCACCTACAGGCAAACGCCTTCTCTTATCCAACTCAGTCCACAAAGTTCAAAAAAGGTCACTGCTTCTTCAAATGCAAGGACAACTATGCAAGGCCACAGAGGTCATGAAAATCAGGGAAACATGATGGCACCAAAGGAATATATCACATGTCCAGTAACTGTCCCCAGTGAAGTGGAGATACAGGAATTGCCTGACAAAGAATTCAAAATAATTGTTCTCAAGATGCTTAGAGGGGTACAAGAGAACACAGATAAAAAATTAACAATATGAAGAAGACAACACAAGAAAAAAAGGGAAGTTTGACAAAGAGATATAAAATAGAACCAAATAAATAATGGAGCTGAATAACTTCATAACTAAACTAAAGAATTCAATAGAGAGCATCCACACAGTCTTGACCAGTCAGAAGAAAGAGTGAGTCAGCTAGAAGACAGGTCAGTTGCAATTATTCAATCAGAGGAACAAACAGAACAGAATGTAAAGGCATGAAGAAAGCCAATGGACTTATGGAATACCATTAAAAGAAATGACACACATATCATTAGAATCCCAGAAGAGAGGGGTGAAAAGTGTAGAAAGCCATTATTCCAAAATAGTGGTTAAGAACTGCCCAAATCTGGGGAGATTTGGACTTCCAAGTTATGAAGCTAATAAATCACCCCACGTTTTCAATACCATAATTATTTCTTTTTTAAAATTATATTTATTTATCTTTAGAGGGGGAAGGGAGGGAGAGAGGGAGAGAAATATCAATGTATGGTTGCCTCTCATGCGTCCCCTGCTGGGAACTGGCCTGCAACCCAGGCATGTGCCTTGACTTAGAATCGAACCACGATTCCCTAGCTCGCAGGCCCGCACTCAATCCACTGAGCTTCACCAGCCAGAGCCCATAATTATTTCTAAGACACATGATAATAAAACTGTCTAAGATCAAAGACAAAAGGATTTCAAAAGCAGCAGGAGAAAAAAAAATGTCCTTCCTATGAGAGAATCCTCACATGGCAATCAACAAACCAGCAGAGACTTTGTAGGTGAGAAGAGTGTAGATGATGGTATAAAGTGTGTGGGGGGGGAGTAAATGAATTATCTTCTGGAGGGCTGGCCCCTTGTAATACAGGCTTCCCCCACTAAATGAGTGTTCTAGGAACCCATCTGTATCAGTGTGCAGATGGTGCTGTTGTGAGAGGCTGCATTCAGCTTCAGTGCATTTTTTTAAGACTCGTTTAATGCATTTGCCCATTTCATGATGGATGATTTATGAGCACACCTGCCCACACCGAGCTGAGTGGTCAACAGTTTTTGGCCAAAAACAACATGATCTCCTGCCCCACCCTATTCATTCATCTTATCCCAAGCAAAATTTTTTTGTTACCCCAGATGAAAAAAAGTCCTCAAAGAGAAACATTTAGCCAATGTGGAAGAGGTGAAATAATGTGGAAGATGTCCACTAAAGGACATCAAAATCAACGAGTTAAAAAATTGTTTTGAGCAGTGGAGAAAAATCTCCATAGGTGTATTGCATCAAATGGACAGTACTTTGAAGGTGACTCAAATTTAAATATGTAAGAATAAATACACAATTTTAAAAATAAATTCCATTTTTGGGTCTCTGCTAGTATATTAAAAGTGCTGAAAGAAACGGTCAACCAAGAACTTTACCTATCAAGGCTGTTCCTCACACATGAAGAGAGAAAAAATATCCAACACAAACCAAAGCTGAGAGGACTGATCATCACTAAACCTTCCTTACATTTGAAATGAAATGATGATAATTAGTAACTTGAAAACAAAAATATACAACACAATGGTAAAGGTAAGCATTTACTTGGGTCGAGAATACTCTAATACTGTAATAACAGCATGTTAACTACTTAACTCTAGCTAAAATTTGTTGATATACAATATATAAAAAGGTAAATTTTGATTCAAAATTAAAGGGGGAAATAAAAGCATAGAGTTTTTGTATGCAATTTTGTTAAATTGTTGCCAATGTAAAATAAACAGCTATATCTATAAAATGTTTTATGTAAGCCCTATGGTAATCACAAAGCAAAAATTACAGTAAATTTAACAAATGTAAAGAGAATGGATTCGAGGGATGCCACTATGGAAAATAATTCCCAAAGGAAGGCAGCAAGATAGGAAGAAGGAACAAGGGAACCACAAAGCAGCTGGAAATCAATAAAATGGCATTAGTAAGTCGTTGCCTATCAATAAACACCATAAATGTAAATGAACTGAATTATTCAATCAAAAGATGTGGAGTGGCTGGATGGGTGGATGGGTTAGGTGCTGCCTACAAGAGTCTCACTTTAGATTTAAGGATACACCTAGGCTCAAAGTGAAGGGATAGAAAAAGATACTTCATGCAAGTGGAAGCCAAAAGACAGCAGGGGTAACTATACTTGTATCAGACAAAATAGGCTGTAAGCTGAAAATGGTAACAGGAGACAAAGAAGGTCAATGTATAATAACACTTGGGTGAATTCATCAAGAAGACTTAACATCATAAATATATACACACTGAATATCAGAAGTACCTAAATATGTAAAGCAAACACTAACATATCTGAAAGGAGAAGTAGACTATAATACACTAACAGTTGGGGACTTCTATACCCCACTTTTAGCAATGGATAAACCATCTAGACAGAGAAACAATAAGGAAACATTGGACCTGAACCACAGTTTAAAGAAAGTAGACTAACAAACATATATGCAACAGAATATATATTCCTCTGAAGTGTATATGGAACATTCTCCAGGATAGATCACATGATCGGTCACAAACAACTCTTAGCAGATTTAAGATTGATATTGTACCAAGCATCTTCTCTAAACACAATGCCATGAAACTAAAAGTCCCTAACAGGAATAAAACTGGGAAAGGCGCAAATGGGTGGTGGACATTAAACAACACTCCTGAATAACTAATGGGTCGATGAAAAAATAAAAAGGGAAGTAAAAAATTAGAAGCAAACAAAAGTGTGAAAACAACATACAGTGCATATCGGACACAGCAAAAGCAGTTCCAAGAGCACAGTGATAAATGGCTACATTAAGAAAAAAGAAAGATGTCAAGTAAGCAACCTAATTTTATACCTCAAAGAACTAGAAAAAGAAGAAAAGACCAAGCCTAAAGTTAGCAGAAGAAAGGAAGTCATGAAAATCAGATCAGAAATAGATGAACTACAGACCAGAAAAACAATAGAAAAGATCAATAAAACCATAGGCTGGTTTTGTTCACAAAGTAAACACAATTGACAAACCTTTAACTATACTAAGAAAAAAAAAGAGGAAACTCAAATCAATGTAATCAGAAACAAAAAGAAATGTTACAACTGATAGTAAAGGAAATACAAAGGATCACGAGACGACAATGAATAATCGTGTATCTATAAATTGGATAACCTGGAAGAAATAGCTGTATTTTTAGAAACATATGCATACTTTTTATTTTAGAGTATACTCTTTCTACTCATGAAAGAAGTTTGCTGTAGAACAGTATGCTGTGTTACACCAGTAGCAGCCTCATACATATATCATGTTTCTCCCATCTCTTGATTGTAGTATTCGCCCTTGTGATTGATTTAATCTCGTGTTGTTTTATAAATTCAGTGTAGTTTGAGTGTCAGTGTTTATAGTCTACAGTACTGTACAGTAGTATACAGGAATGTCCTGGGTCTTCAAATTCACTCCCCGCTCACTGAGTGATTTACCCAGAGCAACTTTCAGCCCTGCCGCTCCATTCGTGAGCATGCCCCAAGCAGGTGGACTGTTTTTTATCTTTTATGCTGTATTTTTACTCTACCTTTTCAACGTTTAGATACATTTAGACACACAAATATTTACCATACTAATGAAACATTTCTCTGAACGTATTCCTGTCATTAAGCAGCACATGTCTCTATATTACAAAGCTATAATATACAAATCATGGTACATAAAAACAATATGATAATGGTGAAAAAATAGACACATAGACAAATAAGACAGAATCAACCACCCAGAAACAAATATTTACATATATGATCAATAAATATTTGATAAGAGAGCCAAGAGTACTCAATAAGGAAAGAACAATTCCTTCAATACGTGGTATGGAGAAAACTGGCTAACCAGGTACAGAAGAATAAAATTGGATCCCTATCTTATATTGTTCACAAAAATTAATTCTGAATGTATTAAAGACTCAGACATAAGACTTAAAGCCATAAAATTTCTAGAGGAAAAGATCAGGGAAAATCTCCTTGACGAGAGTCTTGGCAATGATCTTTTGGATACAACACCTACAGCACAAGCAATAAACTAAAAAACATAAATGGGGCTACATCAAACTAAAAAATTTGCATAACAAAATAATGATTAACAAAATGAAAGGAAATATTTGTGAACCCTATATCTGATAAGCAGTTAATAACCAAAATATATAAGAAATTCACAAACTGGATAGCAAAATTTAAAAAATCTGATTTTTAAGTAGGCAAAAGAGCTAGATATGTTTTCTAAAAGGACATACTAGTGGCCAACAGGTACATGAAAATGTGCTCAACATTAGTAATTATCAGGGAAATGAAAGTCAAAATTACAATATCACCTCGTACATGTTAGCATGGCTATTACCAAAAAAGACAAGAAGTAACTAGAGTTGACAAGGATGTGGAGAAGAGGGAACACTTGTGCACTGTTGCTGGGAATGTAAATTGGCACTGCTATTACAGAAAACAATATGGAGATTCCTCAAAAAATAGAAAATACAACTACCAGATCACCCAGCAACCCCACTTCTGGGTGTACACCCAAAGGAAATGAAATCAGGATCTCACGAAGGCGTCTGCACTCCCATGTTCACTGCAGCGCTATTCACAGGAGCCAAGCTGTGGACATGCCTAAGTGCCTGTTGAACTGAATATTATTCAGCCATGAGAAAGACGAAAATCCTGCCTTTTGTGACAGTACGGTTGGGCTTTGAGGGCACTGTGCTAAGGGAAATAAGTCAAACAGACAAAGACAAATACTATATGGTATCACTTGTATGTGGAATCTAAAAAAAGTCAAGCACATAGAAGCAGAAAATAGGGGCTGAACGGGTGGGTGAAATGGGGAAATGTTGGTGAGAGGGTACAGACTTCCAGTTACAAGTAAGCTATGGAGATCTGAAGTACAGCGGAGTGATTAGAGTTAATAATACTGTGTAATATATTTGAAAGTTGCCAAGCTTCTTTTAATACTAAGTTCAAATGCATTATTGATAATATGAAAATTAATCTTTGAAAATCAGAAGACTTACCAGAAAAGAGCATAATGACTTAAGTATTTAACACCTGTATAAACTTACTGTTACAAAATTTGACAAAAATACACACCTAGAACATGTGGTTATTTTTAAAAATCTCCGTATGTAAGAAGAGTAAATTTTGAATGTTCTCACTACAGAAAGAAATGTGATGTGCTGCAGGTGTTAGGTAACACTATAATGGCAATCATTTTGCAATAGATTTATGTTCAAATAAATACCTTGTTTTCTTAAATTTACATAATTTTGTATGTCAGTGAACATAAATATCTCAATAAAGATGGAAGAAATGAATTCAGGCATTGCAAATAACTGAAAACCAAATACAATATTTAAGATAGTTCTTTTGAAAAAGGACTGAAATATTTCTATAAACATGCCTTTGAGTTTAGTATGTAAGAAAAACAGTTATTTTTCCATACTAAAGAGTTTCTCTTAATTTCTCAAATATTTCTTTATATCTTAGTTTATCCGCAAGTTAATCAATATATCCACTTTGGAATTCAACTTGATCATCCTGAATATTTGCAAAACCACTCTCACTGACACATAGTGACCTTCGGTTTATTATGCTCGAATTATAAGCCTGAAGGGCTCTGCCACATGCCAATTAAAAGGTTTTTTTGCTAGACTTCCATTAGATTTTAGGTCCTATCTGACCTGATTGTTTGTAATGATGTTCCTGAGGCAGTTTCTAAGCCAAAAGAAAATGTACTGTAGAACACTGTTAAACACTAAGGAATTGTTGACCATCCCTGGAGGAGACAGGAAAGACTTCACAGAGGGTGCAGGGAGCCATGAAAAATGAGCAGGATTTCCAGGTGAGTAAATGAAGGAAGGCACTTGTTATGGGTTGAGTTACGTGCCCCCTAAATTGATAGTGCACCCAACTCCTAGTACCTCAGAATGTGACCTCCCTTGGAAATAGGTTCACTATAGATACAATTAAAATGATGTTATACTGGAGGGTGAGCTCCTAATCCATCATGACTGGTGTCCTCATAAAGAGGAAATTTTGCAAGCACAGACACACAAGGAAAACACCATGTAAAGATCGAGGTCTGCTGTCATAAGGCAAGGAGCTACCAGAACCTAGGAGTGGGACCTGGCACTAATTTTTCCCTAGTGCCCTCGGAGGAGCATGGCACTTCTGACACTTTTATCTCAGACTTGGAGCTTCTTGAGCTGTGAGACAATACATTTCTGTTGTTTAAGCCACTTAGTTTATGGTACTGTGTTATAGCAGCCTTATCAAACTAATACAGCATTCCTGATCAGGGAAGCAGTATTGTGAAATAGGCTGTGGAAGATATTATTATAGTTCTGTTTTGTGAAACCTGATGCAAGAATTTTAGAAGGAAAAAATAATGCAAGCATTGGCCTGAATATGACAGTTTCTTTTATAAATATTTTCTACTGGAAAGAAAGCTAAGCATAATAATTTTTGAGGTAAAATTGGGAGTATATTTCTGCTGAAATGTATCACGAATAAAGAAATAAAATGTTTACTAGTCATCATAAGTCAACATCATAAAATGTTTACTGAGCAAGGACACTAATGGCCACACCCCACAGGAGAGACAAGTCTGTTTGTCTTTAGCTCCAAATTCACCCTTGATAGTCAGCTCTGTGAAAAATAATCTAAAACTTTTAAATATTTTTTCTTTGTCAGATGGCTCAACATTAAACTTTTTCAGCAGAGGCTGATGGAGAATCATTGCAACAGGAAAGGATTTCTCTTCCTGATTCTGGCGTGGTTTTGCTGGGCAGCTCCAGTGGGGGACATGGTCTCAGCAGAGCCCCCTCCTGCCCCCTCCTACAGTCTACCCCATTTAGGGGTACAGGAAGCCCATCACCATGTTTCTGCAGCATGGGCCGAACAGTACTGGGACCCTTATAGCATGTCACACGAGCACGTAAAAGTCTCGAACAACAACCATCTTGACCTAAGTGATATTTATATATACAGAACACTCTACCCAACAGCAGTGAAATACACCATCTTTTTGGTAAACATAGAATAATTTCCAGGACAGAGCATACACTAGACCATAAAACATATCACAGTAAATTTAAAGGAACTGAAATCTTTCAGAGTATGTTTTCCAACCACAGTAATTAAATTATAAATCAATTTAAAACAGAATTAGAGATTTGTGGCATAGTGCTTCTGGTGAGACATCTATGTCTGAACAGCCTTTCGCAAACTCTAAAGACAGTATTCTCCATCGTTCTTAGAGGAAAATATATAGCATTAAGTGGTAATATTAGAAAATAAAGTTTCAAATCAATAATTTCAGCTTTCACATTAAAAAACTAGAAAAAAGAGCCAATTAACCCAAAGCAAGCAGAAGCAATGAAATAATAAACAGCAGAAATCAATAAAATAGAAAACAGAAAACTAATTAAACTAAAACAAACATCTTTGAAAAAAAGCCAACAAAATTGATAAATCTTTACCTAGACCAACCCAGAAAAAAAAAAAGGCATAAATTACCAACAACAGGATTGAAAGAGGAACATTACTACTGACCCTACAGATGGAGAGGGTAATAAGGTATTGATCACACTTCTCTTTTGTTAACAATTATACAATTTTGATGATTGGATACATTTCCAGAAAGATAAAAACTACCAAAACTATTTTAAGAAGTAGCAAATCTGGATAGACGTCTAAGAAGTAAAAACTTGGTTTGGTAACGAAGATATCTTTAAACAAAGATGGCTCTATGGGCAAATTGAAGAAATAATACCAACCCTACATAACTCCTTTACAAAATAGAGGAATAGGGTTAGGGTTAGGGTTATACATGTCCCAACTCATTCAATGGGGCCAGCATTATTCTGACGCAAAAACCAGGTGAAAACATGATGAAAAAAGAAAACTGAACAATATCCCTCGTGAAAAGATATACAAAATCCTTAGCAGAATATTAACAAGCCAAATCCAACCATGTATAGAAGGGCTTACGTACCACGACCAAGTGGAATTTATCTTAGAAATAACACAATCATCACAATAGGGCCAGAAAAATCATTTGAAACATCCAAAATTCATTCACAATGAAAACTCAACAATCTAGGAATATAATGGAATTTTCCTCACCTGATAAAGAGTCTCTCTAGAAAACCTACAGCTAACCTCATTACTTAATGGTGAATGATTCCCCAGGGGAATTGATTGTTTCCCCAGGGGATCCAGGACAAGAAAAAATGTCTGTTCTCATCAATTTTATTCAGTGCTGTAGTGGAGGTTCTAGTCCTTAGACTAGTGTGTTAAGCTAGTTAAGTGTGTTATGAAAAGAAAAAAATAAATTGAAGGCATACATATTAGTGGGGAAAAAACTGTTCCTGTTGACACATGACATAATCTTGTATGCAGAAAATCCAAAGAAATCAACAAAAAAGCTACTAGTTTAGCAAGCTCTCAGAATACGAAGTCAATATACAAAAATAATTTTATTTCTATATGCTATCAAAGAACAGTATAAAAATAAAATTAAGTAAACAGCCCATTCTCAATAACATAAAAAGAATAAAATACTTTAGCCTTGGCTGGTGTGGCTCAGTGGATTGAGAGCGGGCTGCAAACCAAGGGGTCACCGGTTTGATTCCCAGTCAGGGCACATTCCTGGGTTTTGGGCTGGGTTCCCAGTGGGGGCCACGTAAGAATTAACCACACATTGACGTTTCTCTCCCACTTTCTCTCTCCCTTTCCCTCTATCTAAAAATAAATAAATAAAATCTTTTAAAAAAAGAATAAAATACTTTGGAATACATTTAACAAAGAAGTGTAAAACACTAGAAAGCACTGCTTGGACAAAGTAATGAAGATCTAAATATATGAAAAGAAATTCCATACTCATGGATTGGTCTCAGTATTGTTAAGATGACAATTCTTTCCAAATTGACCTATAGTTTTTTTAAAATATTTTACTTTATTTAAGATTTTATTTATTTTTAGGGAGATGGGAAGGGAGGGAGAAAGAGAGGGAGAAAAACATCAATGTGAGACATACATTGACTGGCTGCCTCTCACACACCCCAATCAGGGACCTGGCCCACAACCCAGGCCTGTGCCCTGACTGGGAATTGAACCAGCGACCCTTTGGTTCGCAGGCCAGCTCTCAATCCACTGACCCACACCACCTACAGTTTTAAAGCAATATCCATCACGATCCCAGAAGGTTTCTGTTTTTGTTTTTATAGAAATGCATCAGCTGATCCTAAAGTTGTAAAGGAAATGAAAAGAACCTAGGAAGCTAAGGCAATGTTAAAAAAGAATAAACTTGAGTGGTTTACAGCAAACAGTTCAAAACTTATTATACAGCTATGGCAATTAAGACAGTGTAGTACTGGTGTACAGATAGATGTATAGATATATAGATTAGTAGAACAGAATTGAAAAGCCAGAAATAAAATCATTCAATGTATGGTCAATTGAATTCAATAGGGAATGCATCATCTTTTCAACGAATGGCACTAGAACAATTTGATATCATATGGAATAGGAGGATTGGGGGGAGAAGGAAGAATGGGGAAGGAAAAGAGGAAGAAAAAGAAGAGGAAAAGAAAGAGGAAGAACAACCACCACAAAGCTATAACAACATAGACCCTTATCTCAAACCACACACAAAATTTAAGGTCATATCAGAGGCCTAAATGTAAGAGCTAAAATTGAAAATTTCTAGATAAAAACACAGGAGATAAGTCTTTGTGACCATGGGTTAGGCAAAGATTTCTTAGAAGTGGCAACAAAAACACAATCCATAAAAGAAAATTTTGATAACTTGGACTTGAAAATAAAAAAAACTTACTCTTTAAAAGACACTATTAAAAATGATAAGACAAACCATTAATATATGTTTAAAAATAAAAAGATGAGTTACAGAATGACAACAAATATTTGCAAGTCATATGTCCACTAACAGATTCATATCCAAAATTATAAAGAACTCTTACAACACTATAAAAAGAGACAAACAATCCAATTAAACAATGACAAAATATTCCAATATTTGAAATGGTATATCATCAATTCAAACTGATATGAATAGATATATAAATGGCTAATGTTATCAATTCAAATTGATATGAAAAGATATGAGTGGCTAATGAACACATGAAAAGTTGCTCAATATTATTAGCCATTAGGAAAATGGAAATTAAAACCACAGTGTGATACCACTACCTACCCACCAGCATGGCCATAATCAAGAGGATAACAATACTAAGTATTGTTAAAGATGTGGAGTGGTGGCCACTTCCATAAAGTGTCAGTGGAAGTGTAAACTACTATTGCCTCTTTGTAAAACACAATTGGTCAGTTTCTTAAAAAGTTAAACAAACTTGCTATATGGACCAGCAATTACACTCCCAGGCATCTACTCAAGAGAAATAAGACTTGTACAGGAATGTTCATACTAGCATTGGTAATAATAGTCCCAAATTGGAAACAATCCAAATGTCATCAGCTATTGAAGAAATAAAATGTTGAATATTCATATAATGGTAGGTGTTAGCAGCCAGATGCTAAAGACTCTGTGTTGTGTAACTATGTTTATATGTAATTTCCCCAGAGGCGAATGTATAGAGAAAGGAAGCAGAGCAGTGGCTGCCAGGAGCTGGGGGATTATTGGAGTTGATTTACAACACTCTTGCAGTGGTCTATGAATGTCTGCTACTGAAGTTCCCAGAGCTACCCTGGACACTTACCTTCCTAAGGTTTCTTAGTGCAATTCTTTCTGCAATTCTATTAAATACCTTAGTTGTCTTTCTACATATTTTCTGTTTTATTTAGATTAGCCAAAGTCTGTCTAAGTATGCTCTTGTTACACCATTTCTCAAGATTTGCTTGTGCAATTATTTCTTCCACTCCATAAAATAAGCTTTCCATCACTGTCTACACTTTCTGTTTAATCTAGCTGGAATAAATTTTTGTAATAAAAAAACATATGCCAATGACAAGGTTCCAGATGTAAGTCATACCATACTAGAGACATCATGAACTAATCGAGAGTTCTGGGTATAAAAAAGAAGAGGGTCATGTGGTTTAGCGTAGGAAAAGACTAGGAGAGTTTCTGCTTTATTTCTGGAAGTCCTATTTTGAAACGCACTGCACACACATACAAACACACAGCACTCATGCGGGCACAATTCACACTCCTCTGATTCTTTTTAGTACAACCTGTTAACCCTTCTTCCAGGGCTCTCTTGCTGTCCTCAGAATATAATCAGAGGGCCACTACTCCTCCTTCAAAGACGGGGCCATTTATAGATCCTTCCTTCCCTGAAATTACATCTAAATTATTCTCTACTGACAAAATTTCCTTCAACATTCCGTAGAGTAGATTCTCTGTAGATCTCACTTGCTTCAAAAGCAAAACATGAAGACTAAGCAGAGGCACCAAAATCTTTTCTCATAAAGAGAGCTCACACTCATCTGTATTCCTTCACAACACAAGCGTTCCCTTCCCGTCTCCAAACTCCCTAAAATTACTCTCTCCAAAGTCACCTCTTGGTTCATAATCCATGAAATTTTAATGTATGTTTCTCTCTCCCTATGCTAGTTTACTTACTGGAGTTTATCTTAATTTTGGTTTCTGGTTTCCTCCATGGGCCTGGGCTTACTTGTAAGGAGCTCTTTCCGTACTGAAACTTTTTCTGTCACTGCTTGTTTCATCTAAGAGGACTAGTAATGATGACATACATGCACACTGGGACAACAAGAATGATTATGGAGGTTGGACCAGAACAGGGAATGGAGGGTGGAGCTCTAAAATTACCTTAGAGGCAGGCTTCTGGTCAAGAAGGCACAGTAGGTTAACCGCTGTACTTACGTCATCCCACAACCATATCAAAATTATAACTAGACTACGGAACGATGGTCATTGTGAGCTGCCTGGAATCTAGCTGAACAGAAATACTATAACTTAAGACACACAGAAGCTATGTTGAGACTGAAAGTCCTATGAAATAAGAATTCAATTTGTTAGGATTTGTTTCCTACCCAAAATGGTTAGTTTAAGGATTCATGAGGCGCTCTCTCCCTTCCATGTGGAGAAAATCGTATCAAGAACCTCTACCTTCATAGGAGTCAAATGGTACTGGAGATACAATTCTGCTAACAACCAGTGCTTGTTTATTGATTGCTTACTGGACCAAAAATAAGAGCTTATAAAAACCAGTTTTGTGACATTGGGAAATTTTGAAGATGGATTATATACTAGATGATATTATGGCAGTACTTTTTAATATTCTTGGGTAAAACAATCACACTGTGATTTTCTCTTTGGAGATGAATGCTGAAATATCAAGGGTGAAGTGTCAGTTCTACCTACTTTTCTTTTAAAATAGTTCAGCCCCCCAAAAAAGTCTGAAGATAAAGCAAATGTTATAAAATGAGATAATGTGGGAATCTAGGTCAAGAATAAATTGGCATTAGTTCTCCTACTTCCTCAAGTAAACAAAAATAAAATTATCTCAAGAGTGCCAGGGTGGAGCAGTCTGACCTTCACCAGAGTGATAGGGCTAGGACAGGCCCGCAGTTGGAAATTCTGCTGGGAGATTAATAGAGGAATCAATGGAAGTAACACTGTGGCCTTTGCTTCTCTAAACTGGTTCAGGTAGTAGTTGTTTTTTTGTTTCAGTGGCCGCATTATATCTATCAATGGACACATTTTATCCCTGATTTTGTCATCTTTGCAGAATTTGACACTTTTCATCATTATTTTCTGACCACTCATTTCTTAAAAGTCTTCCTCCCCTAACTTTTGTGCCTATCCTCCTTCCTGGTTTGGTTTTATTTGTTTTTGACTGTTGCATTTGTCCCTTTAACATCACCCACTGCACTTCTGTGTCATGTGTGATTGGAATAACTATATCTACCCTCAAGATTAAATCAAATACTAGGTCTTAGTTCTAGAGTTTCCTGACATTTCATTTTTCAGAACTTATCCACAATGGATCTCAATATTTTCTGTTCTTTCTCACAAAGATGCTCTTATTTTTGGTGCTAAATTGTAGCACTATTATACAGCACCCCAGGCCAGAAACATAAAATCCTTTTTCTGCTTTACCATCAACAGTAGATTACTAAATTACTAAGTACTACTTTTAGAACCAGTGGTTCTCTAAGTGGGGTTCTCAGATCACCACCAGCAACAGTATCTGGGAACTTGTTAGAAATTCAAATTCTATGGGAGGGAGGGGGGAGGACTGGGTGAGTGGGCTGGGATGAAAGTAAAAGATAGAATAACTGTACTTGAACAACAATTAAAATTTAAAAAATAAATAAAAGAAGTTCAAATTCTCAGACCTAATAAATAAGAAACTCTGGGGATGGAGACAGCAGTCTGTGTTAATATGTCTTCAAGGGAATTTTTTCGCACACTAAAGTCTGAGGACCCATATTCTAAACTACTAGTTGTTAATCCTAGGAACTCATGGTTGGACTTCAGGAAGACTAAAAAGCACATGATAGTATGTCTAAAATTGAATGTATATCCATACATAATTCTCTGAGTGGATAGCTTTTATTCCTTTTATTTTCAATTGGCATTAAGCAATTCCATGTTTAGGACTACTTTCCATTACTACCACCACTTAATCTGTGATCCAGTCCCTTTGTCTCTGGTGTGCCCCCTTTTCAATGTATCTCCATGCTTCAGAGACAGTGGTCATTCTAAAACATGAATCTGATCACGGTCACTCTACTGCTCAAAGGTCTTCCAGAGTTCCCAACAGCTTATGATAAAGTGACTTCTTATGATAAAATGACCTCTTAGTATGACAAACAACACCTTTCATCAAGGCTTAGTCTTTTGTATGCATCTCCAGTCATTCTCAGCTTTTGTTTAGCAATAATAAACCTGAATGTTCTGGACCTCCCTTAGGCTCTCATACATCTCTGTCTTTGTATACTCTGCATGCTGTTTCTGGAAGGCCCTTCACTACTCTCCCCTCCTTCCTTGCCTAATTTCTATTTATTCCAGTTTCAGTGCAACATGTCTTCTGGGAAGTCTTTCACTAGGACTAAGTTTAAGTGTCCTTTCTACATACAGATTATTATTCCTCTGGCAATAGTTCTCAAACATTTTTGTCTTAGGACCTGTTTACACTCTTAAACATTATTGAGGACCCTAAGAGATTTATGGGCTGTTGATCTATATTCACAATATTATAAGTTAAATCTGTGAAATTTAATATTTTAAAATTCATTAAAATAATTATAACCCCCCTGGGTTAGTAATTAATGTTGTATTTTCATAATAAAATAGTATTTTCCAAAAAATTTGAGAAGTGTTGTTTTACATTTTTCAAATCTCTTTAATGTCTAGCATAATAAAAGCAGCTGAATTTTTATATCTGTGCATTTAATCTGTTGTGATGCATTTTGGTTGAAACATATGAATATCTGGTTTTACACAGATGTCAAACTGGATACACGGTAGTTTCTTATACTGCAGTTGCAATGTGGACTGAATCTGAACTTGTATCGATGAACTTTTTGTTTTCTGTTATATTAAAATCCAAGGTCTTACACTTTTATGACTTTTTATTTTGTAAGAGCATGCGTTAGTTATTTTGAAAATAGCTGTTCATTGAGTTGCAGAGATTGTCCCAATATCCACATATTTCCTTATAATGTCAAAAGTGTATTTGTTAACATCAGTGTTATTTATAGTAGAAAAGTCTTGAAGTACTGGAAGACTCTCAAGCTCAACGTGGTGGATATAGGCTTTACAAATTTTGGATTTTTGCGTGAAAACTCAAACTTAGCAAGTGCTTGTGCTGGTGACAACCATTTTACCTGGGCACTTAGCAGAAGTACTTACCATTTCTTTATACATTAAAATGACATGTATGCTAGGGTGAAGACAAGTGAAATTAATAATTTTGACCCCTTGGTCATTCTTCAGTTAAACTAGCTTATTTAAAACATCTTACATTTTGTATGCTGTGAGCGCAAAGAGGTGAAGACGACAAAATCCTGCTGTTAGTGCCATTGGCTGCCACGGACTTGATTCCTGCTAGGGTGCCAGCAGTTAAATCTATTATTGCTTTTACACCGTTAGTGCAAATATTAACAAAGTTAAAAACGTAAATAAAGTCTTAGTATTGTTATAAACCTTGTTCGACCTGTGGACCCCCTTGAAGGTTTCCTCCAGGCCCCTTAGAGTTCTGTGGATGGCATTTTGGGAACAGCTGTCCTAGATCCACATGCTACTGTTGGCTGTCTCTCATCAGGCTGCAATTTCACTGTGGACCGTCTGTAACTGTCTTTTATGTGCTTTTGCCTAACAATGTCTGGCGTAAAACTATAAATATCCATACCTGTGGAAAGAGCGAATAAATAAGTTACAAACAACGGCCGCATAGCCTTAATCTTGCTACCTGTCCTTAATTTACACGCTTTGCAAAATTTTCTAAGTTTTATCACCGTTATGACACTGGCCAATTTTTTAAATAGTTGGGGTGGAGGAGTTGCCTGGTATTATAATAACGCGTTATAGTTTGGTTAAGTATGGTTAAGCATTCATCGATGATGCCAGGGAGTCATTTCTCTCCGCACTAGCAAGCTAGGTCTTTTCGTTCTCCTTTCGTTTCGTAGTCCTACCTAGAGACTGGCGAGACCTGCGTCTCTGACGTTCACAGGAACACAAGACTTTGGGCAAGTCGTAGCCCGGTTAAGAAAACCGATAAAAACTTTTGAGGGGAAAAAAAGAGTAAGCGCAACAGCCTCAGAAAGCCCCAAACCCTAGCCTCGCGAGAGCTGCCGGGTTGCCGGAGCGACGCTTCCGGCCGGCGCGCGCAGCCGTGGGAGCAGACGAGTTGGGAAATAGGCGGCTAGACCAGCCCGCCGCCGTGAATTTTGCCAGCGGGAGCGCGCTCGCGGCCGTGCGTGCTCCGCTTTCCCAGCTCTGTCGCTGACGCGTCGTGGACGTTGGGGAACCGGAGGGAGCGGCAGCAGGAGCGGGATGAACAGCGGCGGAGGCTTCGGTTTGGGTTTAGGCTTCGGCCTCACCCCTACTGCGGTGATTCAGGTGACGAATCTGTCGTCGGCGGTGACTAGCGAGCAGATGCGGACGCTTTTTTCCTTCCTAGGAGAAATCGAGGAGCTGCGGCTCTACCCCCCGGAGTAAGTGCTCAAGCTCGGCTGGGGGAGGGGCACGGGCGCCGTGGAGACCTGGGGACCGCGGCGCGCGGGGAAGAGCGCCGAACGGGGGCGCGCGGTCCTGTCACGTGACCGCTTGGGCTTACCTTGGTGCCCACGTTTGAATAGGGCACCAAGGCCCGGGGCCCCTGAATCCCACCCTTCTTGTTAGTCGGACTTTTGCGATTTAACCTCTGCACGGAGCCTTTACAAAGGTTGCGTTTTTCGTGCCTTCCGGACTTGTGGTCGTCGTTGAATCCTCCAGTTCAGTGTCTCCCCCTCCCCTTTTTTCCCGAACTTAAGATGGCTGCAGGTGGGCCCCGAATAGTCCTCCCGGCTAACGTCTGGTGTGTAAGGTGAAAATCGCCAAGACTGCGCCGGAGAAACTGTCCAGCTCTCAGGGCCTAGTGTCAGGCCGTTATTGCTGACGAGAAAGCCTGGAATTAGGATGGAGTCAGGGCCATATTTGTTTTCAGGGTGGTGTTCACAAATTTAGCATGGTATTGTACTGATTAATCTAACCGAGCCCATCCATGTTGTGAAACGAACATGTTTATTCACCTTTTTGGCAACAGATTAAAATTTCTTCCTGGAAGGTCACACTGTCCTAAACCTTCCAGAAAAAGTATTAGGTGGTGCAGGATGATCTCTGCTGTATACTTCTGAAAGTCCGGAAAGGCCTGGCACTCACAGGTCACGGACACTTCCTAAGCAGCCTATGTTGAAGCAAGATTTCCCTTGTACAATACCATCTTCTCAAGAAATTTATAAAGGATTTGTGGGATGTTCAGATCTTACACGCGTAACCTTTTTTTTTTTTTTTAAGGTAGAGCGTAGAATTTTAAAATCCTCAATATTTTGTTTGTTGTGTCGAAATCCTTTGAAAGAAGAGAACGGGGTTGCCCAAGAGTTTTCTTTTTTAAAAAATCGACTTTTTGGTTTATTTCATAGTGATGCATGCATGTAAATATTCGTCAGTTTTCTGTCTTCGAGTATCTCTCATTGCATAGATACTGATAAAAGTTGGTATTTGGATTTTTAAACTTCAAAAAATTTTGCCTCTACTTTTGTTTTGAAGTAATTCGTGCATAGAGGACAGTTGAAAGAACCCGTGTTCCTTCACCGGCATTCATTGTTTGCCCCAGTTGATTTCTTTCTTTCTCTGTCTACCGCTGCCCATCTCCACCTCTGCTCTTCCTTTCCCATCCTTCTGAAAGTTTGTAGTTGCAGACACCGTGACTCTTCATCCCTCAACACTTAAGTGTGTATTGCTTAAGGAAACCACAATACTATTAATGTGTCCAAGAAATTTGACATTGATAAAGTAACATGTAGCATTTATATGTAAATTTCCCCAAATATTCTAATAGTTTTTATTTCTTTTTTTGATCTGTGATATAATTGGAGACCACCATTGCATTTGGTTATCTCCTTTAATCTAAAACAGTCGCCTGTCACCTTTTTAAAAGTTTTTAATGACGCTGATGTTTTGTCTTGTAATTTGTATTCGTAGAATGATTGATCATCTGATTTTATATAGATAGTTTCTGCATGGTAATATTCAGGTAATACATTTTTGATAACAAAACTTAATACAACAATATGCACATACATCTTTGTCGACTAGCTGTGGCATATATAGTGTTGACCACCTTATTAAAAACTTTTGAAAATGCTTTCTATAATTTCTTCATTTAATCAAAACATTTCTTAATTGAGAAGTGCTTGGAGTGCTGTATCCTGCAAAAATTGGAACCAAGCAATAAAATGCTTTGTATATAAACCTTTACAAACTAACCTTGCTTTTAATTAAGGTTGTGATAAGGTGTCGGAAGGTAGAAATACATCACAAAATAGTCTTCACTGCCAACATAATACCACTTACATAGTTGAAATCTGAGCTTGAGTGGCAACATGCTGCCAGTAATTCTGACACTTAGTAATGAACTGTATGTTTGTTTGTTTTAAAGATTATGTGGTTTTAGAGGGAAGGGAGGAGAGGGAGAGAAACATCCATTGGCTGTCTCTCGCACATCTTCAAACGGGGACCTGGCCGGCTACCCAGGCATGTACCCTGCTCAGGATGTCGCTTAACCCACTGAGCCTCACCAGTCAGGACTGATGAACTGTTTTTTGAATTCAGGTGTTAATTACTTGCAGTATAAAATTCAAAGAGAATAAAAAGCTTTTTACTTAAACATGATACTTTAATTTGGAGTGAGTCATAAACTGTAATATGTTTGCAAAATTGTAACATAAATATAACACACATGGGCCAGACAAAACCCTTAACCAGTTTTCCATAAGTGCAACCCCTTCCTTATTCCTGTTTTTCAAAAATATTGGCATGCTTTAATGAAGTCACAATCTGGTTGGTACGTTAAAGCTGTGTTTGCAAATTTAGGCTGAAATGGGTAACAGTGCAATAGTAATAGTTGTATTGAAGACATAATTGTATTGCAGTGTCACAGAAATAGTATTTTATGATTAATACTTGGAAGCCGAGTAGAAATTCATTTCTTTGATGGACTGTGAAACTAGTTTGTCATTAACATTTTAATGTTAATGACAGTAAGAACTCTTTGCAGGAAGCTTTTTTATTATGGTATAATGTGCATACAGAAAAGTGCATGGAGAAGTGCACTTATCCAAAGTGAACTTCAGTACCTGTGTAACCAGCACCCAGATTAGAGTGTCTACACCCTAGAAATTCCACTGACTCCCTTCACAGGGTAATCCTACCCTGATTTCTAACATTAACTGTTGTTTTTTTCTTTGCTAGTTTTCTTTACATCTTTGGTCGTCAGAGGTACTAATAACAAAGTCAAAATCTGTCAATTAGTTAAATTTATTTAGTTAAAAAAATGTAACCTATAGAGTCACTTTATGAAAAATTGAGAAAAAGGAACACCACCTGTGATTGTACTACTCTGTCAAAATCTCTTTCCATGTATTTTCCTCAAGTCTTTTTTTATATGTGTTTATTTTGATACAGTGTGATCAAAGGATTTATACACCATGGGTTAAACTTTTACACCCAGCCTATAATAAACATTTTTCATGTTGTGTTTTATTTATAGTAATAATATTTACAGACTAATTTGTCCTCAGTGTGTGTGTGTTTTTGAAATTCTATCATTGGAGATATGCTGGCTGCTTTTTTGTGTGTTTGGTTAAATAAGACAGTGGATTTTAGGTAGAAGTGAGCATTTGAAATGTGTACTTTGATTGTCAACAATGATTGGAGGGTCCTTTGGCATTTAATGGGTAAGTGTCAGTCATCATATTAGAAAGTCTTGTGCAAGGAAGAATTGTGCCATGCAGAGCACCACTGGAGTCCTACTGAGAAACCCTGTTATAATTTCTGTGTTATATTTTCATACATAAAATTATATACTTTGTCCATGTTTTTTATTATATTCTTCGTGGTAGATCCTCAGAGGGTATTAATGTAATAAAATATTGAGTATATTACTATCACATTGTCTTTTTAAAAATTGTGCAGTGTCATCACCATGGTTAATGAAGAATAAAATAACCAGTTCAGGCCCAGGAAATTTAAATGATGCTCAAAAAGTTGGTTCTGTGATTTCTGCATTAAACTCTCAGGAATTCTGATGGAAAAACAAACAGCCTAGATGTTTTTCTAACCTAGATGTTTTTCCTCTTCTCTCTCTCCCTCCCCCCTAAAAAAAAAACATCTTTTAAAACTTAAAAGAAAAACACAAAAACAATTGAAGAAAGTTTTATATTTTAAAAAACAACAATTCAACGAATGAGGTCGAAGTAAAATCTGGTATTTGGGTACTGCTACTTTCCTTAGAGGCATACGTTTAGACCAAATTAAACCTGTAGTTAAAGTTGTGTTATAAAATGATAATCCTATTAAATTTAAGAAAAAGTCAAAAATTTTTTAATACTCACCTGAGGATGTGTTTATTGATTTTAGGTAGGGATGGAGGGAGGGAGGGAAGAAGAGAGAGAAACATCTGCCTGAGAAGCATCAATTGATTTCCTCCTATATGCACCTCGACCAGCGATTGAGCCCCCACCCAGGTATATGCCCTGACTGGTGTTGAACCCGTAATCTTTTGGTGTATGGTATGGCACTCCAACTAAATGAACCACTTGGCCAGGGCAAAAAGTAAATCTAATAGAGAGAAAGCTTTAAATACAAGATTTGGATACATATACTGATTTGTAATTTACCAAGATACTAATTATCCGTATTTATGCTTGCCACTGTATCATAATTTAGCCCCTAATGTTCAAAATAAAATAGTGTTACTGTCTCTCCTGAAAAGTTTAAATGTGTACATTTGTTTAAATAACTATAGGTTAATCTTTACTCTCTCTTTTTTAAGAAAGGTAATTGGAGATAAAAGTGAAGAAAATTGCTTAAAGTGGTGATGTAGCTGTGTCTACTATCCATGCTCCTATGATAATGCTGTTCAGAATAGACCCGAATTTTTTTAAAGATTGTATTTATTTATCTTTAGGGAGAGGTGAAGGGAGGGAAAAAAAGAGAAAGAGAGAGGCATCTATTGATTGCCTCTGTCATACACCCCGACTGGGGACTGAACCGCCATCAAGGCTTGTGCACTGACCAGAAATGGAACCGGCGGCTTTTTGCTTTTCAGGGTGATGCCCACACCGGTTAGGGATAGATTAGAATTTCTTATTTATTTCTGGCCTTCCCTAACCTTGGTGTCATGTCTTAACAAGTAGTTGCTTTACTAACCAGGCTCACATTTTCTGTACCTGTTTCAAATGATATGGAAACGTGTTTTTAGTTTTTAAGGGTGATTATTTAGGTTTTCATTCTTTCACAAAAGGATCTGTCAATTTGGGAAATGTAGTTTTAGTGCTTGCTCCTCAGCTTCTTGATTTCAGTTGTAAAAGATAGTACATTTGTTGCAGTCGTTAGAGCTCTAATAGCTCATTGTAGTTGTAGAGTTTTTTGGTTGCAAAAGACAGAAACAGTTCTATGCAGCCTAGCTTTAGAAGAGACATTGAAAAGATAAGATTTCACTAAACTGAAGAATGAAGACTATAGTACAGCCAAGCCTCATGGGAGCTGGGACTGGGAACCAGAAAGGTTTCAGCATGCAAGGTAAAAAGCCTCTTTTTAGTGGCATTGTCAGCTCAGTTTGTTTCTTTGTATCTGCTCAATTTCTTTACAGACCTACTCCCTACTCATTCACCTGGCATCTGGCCCAAGTCCTGACTAAGTGACTTTCTAGGCAAAAGAAAGAGAACCTGATTGTTCCCAGTCCATTTGGTTAAGCCACCCAAATTATTGGTTGCTGGTTAGCCAGTGCAGTGGGCCCTGGTATCATGTGGCTAATCAGTTGTGACTAGAAGTTTACATCTGTTGAGGGTTTCACATAGGAAACTGATAAGGTCTGTGCTGACAGTGTATAGAATGCTTTGGTAGCACATACATTATGGGTATCTAATCACTTTGATATCTTAAAATGGCTTTCACGAAACTTGAGCCTTGAAGAAAAGTGGAATTAGCATTCAAAAGGGAGTTACAGAAGACAGCATAAACAAATGGAACAGCATGTACAAAGATGGCCCAGATGTTCTGGATTCTGAGAACCCCAAGTATTTTTATGCCTGGATTTTGGGTGCATTTAGATGATAAAGCAAGAACAGAGGGTGTCTTTGAGGAAATATAAACCGTGGAGTGACATGATGAAATTTAGGGTTTAGAAAGATCACTCAGGCAGCTTTTGTGGAAGACCATTAATAAGAAGTTGAGATTTGAGGCAGTGTGATTGGTTGCAAGCCATTTTATTGATACAAATGAGGAATGATGAGGGCCTGAATTAATGTGACACATATTTGGGGGGTAGTCTTTATAGCATATAGTGAATAATTGTTTGAAGAAGGGGGAAGGGTTAAGGAGAGAAACAACCTACACATCTCAGGAGATTGATTTTAAGAAGATTCATTCTTATACTAAACTGGTAAGGTGGAGAACTCTGCTCATTGTGACATTCTGAGATGAAGCTGATGTATCAACCACCCATCTCTTGACTGTTGATGGTTACTGTGGCAGAGGGAAAGAGCTGAGCCATGGCCCATGAAGCTACTGAATAGTGACAAGGCAGTTTTGCTCAAATTTAATTGGCCAAAGGAAATTGCATGGCTACACTTAACTATAAGGAACAAAGAAATGGAATTTTACTATGTAGCTGAGAGATTCGGAAGTATTTGTTAAACAGTACTAATGGTGACTCCCAAATGTCTGACTTGGCTAAGTAGTTGAGATATGAAGTATAGGACAATGGGCAGGACTGGTGAGGAAGGAGAATGATGAATTTTAAGACTTAACAAATTAAGGTTAGGTCTGGTGACTATTAAGGTGTAATATTCCAGCAGTCACTTGGGACTAGGACTAAGAGCTTGGACACTTAGTAGTATAAAGGTGAGTTAAGTCTGGATGCAAAGGTTCATCTCAGAGACAAATGCATGAAGCGGTTGACTTAGATGTTGAGGCAGGGATTATTGGAGTGGGCTCATCTGAAGCCTGAATTGAATGGCATTAGGCAGGAGTGAATTGAATTGAGTTGGGCTGAGTAAGAAAGAGGTAGAGCTTTATTTTACTTTTGCAACTTTTAACTAGTCTAGTTAGGTTAATAATAATATGAATAGTTTCAAGTTCTAAATGCAAATATACTTTATCACAGTCTTTTAAAATATATGTTATTGATTATGCGATTACAGTTGTCCCATTTCCCCCCTTCATTCCCCTCCACCCTGCACACCCCCTCCCACCCACATTCCCCCCCTTTAGTTCATGTCCACGTGTCTTAAGTTCTTTAGCTTCTACATTTCCTGTACTATTCTTGCCCTCCCCCTGTATATTTTCTACCTACCATCTATGCTACTTATTCTCTGTACCTTTTCCCTCTCTCTACTCTTTCCACTCCCCTGTTGCTAACCCTCCATGTGATCTCCATTTCTGTGGCTCTGCTCCTATTTTAGCTTTCCACTTAGTTTGCTTTTGTTTTAGGTGTGGTTGTTAATAACTGAATTTGCTGTCCTTTCACTGTTCATATTTTTTATCTTCTTTTTCTTAGATAAGTCCTTTTAACATTTCATGTACTAAGGGCTTGGTGATGATGAACTCCTTTAACTTGACCTTATCTGAGAAGCACTTTCTCTGCCCTTCCATTCTAAATGAAAGCTTTGCTGGATAGAGCAGTCTTGGATGGAGGTCCTTGCCTTTCATGACTTGGAATACTTCTTTCCAGCCCCTTCTTGCCTGTAAGGTCTCTTTTGAGAAATCAGCTGACAGTCTGATGGGAACTCCTTTGTAGGTGACTGTCCCCTTTTCTCTTGCCACTTCTAGAATTCTCCCCTTCATTTTAATCTTGACTAATGTAATTATGGTGTGCCTTGGTGTGTTCCTCCTTGGGTCCACCTTCTTTGGGACTCTCTGAGCTTCCTGGACTTCCTGGAAGTCTATTTCCTTTGCCAGATTGGGGAAGTTCTCCTTTATTATTTGTTCAGATAAGTTTTCCACTTGTTGCTCTTCCTCTTCCCCTTCTGGTACCCCTATAATTTGGATGTTGGCACGTTTAAAGGTGTCCTGGAGGTGCTTAAGCCTCTCCTCGTTTTTTTGAATTCTTGTTTCTTCCTTCTTTTCTGTTTGGTGGTTTCTTTCTTCCTTTTGGTCCACTCCATTGATTTGAGTCCCAGTTTTCTTCCCATCACTATTGGTTCCCTGTTCATTTTCCTTCATTTCCTTTATTGTAGCCTTAATTTCTTTCATCCAATTTGCAACCAAAATCAACCAGTTCTTTGAGCATCCTGATCACCAATGTTTTGAACTGTGCATCTGATAGGTTGGCTTTCTCTTGGTAGCTTAGTTGTATTATTTCTGGAGCTTTGATCTGTTCTTCTGTTTCAGCCTTTTTTTGGTCTAGCCGTTCCTGTTACATAGTGAGAAGCGGAGCCTTAGGTGTTCACCAGTGTGGGGCAACCCACATCCCTGGGTGATGATGCTGTATGTGGGGGTGTGGTCTGAGAGGGAACAGTGGCATTTGCTTCCACTCTGTCCGACCTCAGTCCCTTACCCCAAGCAACTGGGCCCTTCTGGAGCTGATTCCTGGGTGGGTGGGCCTGTGTATCTTCTAAGACCCTGTGGGTCTCTCCAACATACTCTCCTGTGAGGCTGGGGGTCTCTCCCTGCACATCAACCTCCACAGGTGTTTTCAGTCAGTGTTTTGAGGCTTTATTACCTGGCGCTGGGACCCTGGGTTGTGTGGTCTGTCTTGCTCCCCAGTTATCTCTGCGTGAATGTGGGGCCGCTGCCCAGTCAGCCAGTCGCCTTGCACGCAGGGCCTCGTTTCGTGATTTCTGCCTCACTGGGTCTGCCCGTTGCCTCCCTGCACCGGGGGTCTTCCAGCCGCTGCCTGTGTGCCCAGGGTCTGCCCGCTGCCGTCCTGCGCACCAGGGGTTGCCTTGCTTGCCCTGTGTTACCGCTTCTTGTGCTGCGACCCCTCTTTGCCCCATCTACTGGTCAGGATGAATGGGTCTATTTCAGCTTCTTGGCTGTCCAACTTCCATACAGTTCAATTTTTCTGTCAGTTCTGGTTGTTATTTTGTTTCTAAATTTTTGTTGTCCTTATTTTGGTTGTGCAAGGAGGCACAGTGTGTCTAGCTACGCCTCCATCTTGGCTGGAAGTCTTATCACAGTTTTTTAAATCCTCTTCTGAGGATGTATTTTTTTAAATTGCTTTTAAGAGAGAGAGGAAGAGGAGGGGAGAGAGGCAGGCAGACAGATATGAGAGAGAAATATCCATTGTTGTATTTGCTGGTATGTGCAGATTTACCTTGCCCTACCAGCATTGAACCTTGCAACTTTTTGGTGCACAGGATGGTGCTCCAACCACCTGGCGCCCTGGCCAGGTGTATTTGATCTAAGTTTTAGATAGCATAAATATATGTGTTTTACCATTATCAAGAGGAATTTGTTGCTGTATGTGAAGAGTATTTTTATACTAAAAGTAATGAATATTTGCAAAGTTACTAATTAAACAGTATATTAAGATTGTTTTAAATTTTTTGGTTAGTTGAATGGTAAAGGTTGCTTGAAATTTGGAATGAGGTAGTTAAATTTTAAGTTCCATCTGTGCCATTTACTACTAGCTCTAGGATTATATTCAACTTCCTTGCCCTATTTTGTAAACAAAATTATTGTTATCGCAAAAGACATTTTTTAAATGATCTCTTCTTTTTTGTTGTGAAAGATCTTAATGATTTGAAGTATTGTACATTTATGTTATATAGGTATATATTTTGTCTGGGTCTTTTTTCCTTGCTAAAGATAATTAAAGACTGAAAATAATTATGGACAGGTTAACAAAATGATCATCCATGAGGAAAGTGTATTTTGCATTCTGAGAAGATGGATTCATATTATGGAAAAATTGTTTTCATCTTTTCTGTGTCTGGTTTCTTTTTACTATAAGCCTGCCTAGATTGAACTGAATCTAGTAGTACTCTTAAGAGTCTTTACTCTTTTGTATATAATGTGTAAAATTTTGTGTGTGAAATCTTTTCTCTGGAAAAATCATAGTGCTGCTACCTAGCCTCAAGTACTCTAGTATATGCAGAATACCTTAGTGTTAATCCCATGTTGTCTCATTGTTTCTAAGACTGTTAGGAAGTTTTTAGAGATTTAAATATGCCAGGGGAGGGTTGAAAGTGATTATAAAATTTTTAAGTCTTGAGGATTGGGGCTGTTAGTTATCAAGGGATTTTGCCTATTCATACATTGGTTCCGCATCTTTGGGTTAAACAGCTGTTTTCACATTTCGCTCAGAATAAAAATTAAAGTTTTTAAATTTAAATTTGAATTTCATACAAATAAGGCTGATGGCCTCTTCAGATTGCCATAGTCTTTGCAGACAAATCACAGTTAAAAGAGTAAGTTTTGTTGTATGTCTTAATGATCCTTAGCAACAAAACTTTGTAAGTCTTGATTACATAAGATTATATAAAGATCAGAGAAAAAATTGAATGAAAGTGACAAAACCAATCAAATGTTTGTATGTCTAATTGTTTTTCTTTTTATCTTGCAGCAACACACCTCTTGCTTTTTCTTCCAAAGTATGTTATGTTAAGTTTCGTGACCCATCAAGTGTTGGCGTGGCCCAGCATCTAACTAACACGGTTTTTATTGACAGAGCTCTGATAGTTGTTCCTTGTGCAGAAGGTTGGTATTTCATATGTTTTTTTTCCTATCATTTTAATCTCTGTCCTCGTTGTTAACTACATTTGGCTTTCTTAGAAATTGGCAAGTAGATATCACTTTGGCATGCGTGTGTATATGTGTTCCTGTGTGTATGTATGTGAGAATGAAATTTGTAGAAAAGACTTTTTACTAGTAATATATATTAAAAGTGTTCAGTTGTTACTTAAATAAATAGCTAAACATTTAAAAAGTTTATAAATTACTTGGCGTCTCTGGTTTTCTTTGCCTTTCTTTTGTCGATTGGTAAGTTGCAAAGAAAGCTTTCTGAAAATTAAAGAAAAAGTAGGTTGGGTCGGGAAATTATTTTAAATGTGTAAATTAGTAAGCACTTGCCTCTGTGTGTACCAAGTTAGTATTACATAAATAAAAAGTGTACACATTTTTGCCAAATTGGGATTAAGTGATATTTATGTTTATAAGAAAAAACATTAATAATTAAAGCTTTAAAGTATTCTCTTAAGGTAATTTACCTTGTAACTGAGACCATTATTTCATATTCAGGGTAATTGTTTGCTATGCAACTGTAATTTACTTATTTCTTCTGCCTTTTTTTGGGGGGGGTATTGTAATTGAAGAAAAATCATGAAAAGCAAATTTCCTCCATTAAGGAAATAGTTGTTCAAGATGTGAACAAGGCTGTGGCCTTACAGTTATTTGTTAAATTTTATAACTTAACCTGCTTTAAGAGCTAATTGTTACTAATACTTATTTTTTTAGTAACTTCTACTTACAGAGCCACTCATATAATAAGCTGTGCTGAATTTGACAGTTCTGGTGTGTAATTAACTTATTCAGAGCACTGGCTATGGCATGTGTACATGGATTTTAGAATTGGGTTATTACAGTTTAAATGTCTTTAAACTGTATTTTTACTAGTGGATGGTAGTAACTTTACAACATAAAAATTTTACCTGAAACAGTGTTATGTACTCTCATATGTAATGTTTTAAAACCTCTTTGAAAAACCAGGCTAACATTAAAGTAACATGTAAAATGTTATTTTATAGTTTCAAGGTTTTATGCTTATTTTAGAATGCTATTCTGAGATGTTAAAAACATTAGTCACATACAAGTATCATTCTTTTATTTTTGGAGTCCCAAAATAGAACATTCTGGATTTTTTTCAGATGAATTCTAAAGTACTTCTCTTGTCCACGCCTAGGAGTTAGAGTGGGGTAGAGAGAATAAAAATGTATTAATTATTTGCTAAATCTATCTTTATCTACTGATATGTAGATAAAGGGCAATGAGCCCAGAATTGGAGACTAAAGTGAGAAAAGAGCTGGTAGTAGTTTAGTTCTGCAAACCAAGTTCATACCAGTTCACACCAACTAAACTGCATGGGGAAAAAAATCAGGTAGAACGTTTATTAAACATGAATATCAATTATTAATTATGTCAGTAAAATATGCCATCAGCAACACAGGTTCTGTATTATGTTTGCTTTTTACTGAATTAGAAGAAGGAATTTTATCAGCATTGCTTTCTTGGAACCTTACTATAGTCCCACAGAATTTTTTAATGTAGTATTTGAGAAGCCCTGGCCGTGATTTGTCATAAATGTTCAAGGTTATGGGCAGGTAGAGGTTCCTTGTTGTTGTTTTTAACTTGATAGAGATGAATAAATGTACATTATGCTAGCTTTTTACTTTTTTAAATATAATTTTGAGACAAAGTTTCACCATTTTTGAACATGAAAACTTAAATATTTTTATTGCAATGTAGTTACGAGTATTTTAGAACACTTAACTTATCATTGGTATTAGGAATATATTTAGACACAGTTTTTTATTAAACTATATACAACAGAGATGAGTTTGTAGAACCTAAAGAATGTCATAGTGAGCTCTTAAAGATCTTATTATGCACTGCAAGCAAAGTAACTGTGTTATATTTTGTACCAAAAAAGATAACAAAGTGAGTTTGAAATAAGCAGGGAAAGCGTTCCATTGAAGGAAGTTCTGTGAATGATGTGCTGTAGTGCTGTAAGCATGTTCTGTTTACTTCACTGATTCCATTCTCCTTGCTGTGTAGAAACAGCATTATGAAAGAAATGAGAAAACCATAGAACAAAATTTTAAAAGTTTTTCAGTTTCTGTCAATTTGCTGTTTTTTTAAAAAATATAGATAGTATTATGAGATGATCCTGAGCTGTATAAGTAATGTTTGATGTGTAATAGTTTCATACATCTTAAGCATTAGCTATTGTTACTAAAACATGCCATTTCAAAATAAAATATACTTTTGTTATACTTGTCTAAATATGACCTCTTTTTGTTGTTGTGTGCATCTCAGATTTATTTTTATAAATGTTAACACTTAGAAAAAGATAAGGTCAGACATAACAACGGTGTCAGCCTAATCATCAGTCATAATTTTATGTCCACATTTTCTGGTAGATGGATTTTGACTATTAATTTGGTTTTGTATGTTTTCTCTATGTGATATTTGTGCATTATTAGATGACTAGACTGGCCAAGGCAGACCTGTTACACTTGCCTGACACTTGCCTGAGTTAGGCATTGTTTGCCATGCCACTAAACCGGCCGTCAAGTGAAACCTTCATTGGGGAAATGAGATCGGAGTCTGAACCGCAGAAGATGGACGCCCTGTCTCTGTTTTTTATTGTTTTACTTTAATTTCATTTCTTTTTATTTTGTCCCTTTTTTGTTTTTGTTTTGTTAAATCTCTTTCACTTTAACTTGTGAGCTGGTTTTCCAGTTCTTTGTAAATGGTATTCCATTAAGGGTTCATAACATTGCATTGCAAAATATATGGGGAGATGAACAGCAGAACTCAACCTTAAGATAAAATAAATTTTCATAGTAAATTAAAATACAGTGTTAAGGAGACTATGTAGGGATCTTAATTGGTGTTCAAAGACTGATTAGGTACATTTTGTTCTTGAAACACTGATAAGATTATTAGAAACATTTTCTGATCTCAGTGCAACATTTTTGCATTTTTTCTTCCAATTCAATATCTTTTAAAAAAAACCCTCAACTGATAGCATCCTTCCTCCTAGAATTTTAGGCATACAGCATTAGGGAAAATAAGTAAATTTCTTGCAACAATTTGTGGACAGAGAACACAAACTTTTATGATATAATCATAACATTTCCTTGACTTATAAAGACTTCAGTTGCCTACAAGGAAAATGGTATTAGAGAAACTATTGAAACACTTAGTTGTGTATGTTTCTCTGTTTGCTTGAACTTTTTGTTGAAAAATATTCAAAGGCTAGTAGGTTTTAAAAAGATTCTGAGATTAGGGACTAGTACTTTAATACTAAGAAACATTGTTTTCAGTTGTCCTTGAGTATAATTTAGGAAGAATGCTGGATGTTCATTTGTTTTATATTAGTATTTACAGGGTAAATTAGATAGAATTCTATCTTGGAAGTTAAGTAATGGAATTTCCTTTTTAAAGTATTTTTAATAGTAATTAGAATAAGAAAAAACAGTGTGCTTACAGTTAGACTTTATGATGATAGTTTTTTACTACTGTGAGGCAATGAGAGTCAGATCATCTACTGGTGTTTTTTTTTTAAGCCAAAAGTGAAAGTCTTTATAATATTAAGTATTCAACATTTGGCCTGTGCTGAATACCCTTTTTATTTGGGTAGTCTTTCTACATTCTCTGGTATGGATAATTTGGCTTATTTAATTGACAAATAATAATAAATTGGGACTTAACTAGATTGGAACTCTTGTTTTTTTATATACATAAATTAGAGTAGCAAAGTACAGGGTTTTTACCTTAGGACCTCAGTTGCTTTAAGATGCATTCAGGTTTTACAAACATTTAAAAAATAATTCCTATTTAAAACAGGTCTGATAACAATATATGTAGAGAGTATATTTGTGGGTATACAGATACATGTGTTAATGCTAGTAACTAATACAAAATTATTGTTATTTGATGTTTTCATTTAGGCCTCCTACCTTTCATTTATCTTTATGCATGTTTAAAAAATCTGTGCTTATGCAGAATTTACACTGAAATAAAATAACTTTGTTTTTGAAATTAGTACATTAAAATAATACAGACTTAGATGTTGCAAAGCTTAGGAAAAAGTAGACATTTGTTAAAGCTAATAAAATGTCATTTTTTTGTTCCTGTAAGCAGGGTGTACCCATTATTTTAAAGCAAGTTTTAAAATCCATCTTGAATTCCATTCATGTTTAGAGCTGTGTTTAGATAATATTGTTTAGAGGTTTATCTCTGCATATCTGGTTGTTTCAAATAGTGTTTTTACCACTAAAACCCAGCATGGTGTTTTTGAAAATTTATACCATATGCTATTTTCAATTTAGCATGACTTTGTACACTGTTTTAAATTACTTTTGAAGAATTCATAGTGGAAATGCATAGCTAACTAATTAATGAGTAATTCTAAAATAGCTATATGTAGTCAACTTTTTTAGAAAAATTTTTTGGGGGGTGGGGTGTGAGAGAGAGGTTCAGGAAAAATGTATGAGATTTGCAGTCCTTATCAAAATTAATTGATTAGAATTCAGTAATTAAATATGGGAAATTGATGTGCTTATTTCAGAGTAACATTTTTAGCTTTTAGTCATAGGAATTTTTTCTTAGCATTTACAGTTATTTCAGTGTTATTGTCATTATTGTTATTAGGCAATTGAGATGTTTATAAGCAATACACTTAGGCATCAGCTACTCCTCTTCAGATAAGTATGCATAAATTGGTTCTACAACTCAATGGTTTAAAAGTTTCCTATGACTAAGGAACTTTTTTTTGTTAGGTATTCTAAAACAATTTAGCAGTTTCCCTATAGATATTCTTGGAACCTGGATTCTTTTGGCCATTTCTGACATTGTTGGTGAGGTGCCTTATTAACTAAATGAGTATAGGCTTCCTTTTGAATTGAAGCTGATTACATGCAGTAGGTTTTTGTTTTTTTTCTGTCTACTTGAAATTGAATGGAATTTATTGGAAGGGTTATCAAAATTGTTTGCATCACAAGTAGGTAGTTTCAATAACAGCATAGGGGCACTCAGTAAGGAACAAATTTCAATTTGCTTTTTCTTTTTCTTTTTTTTAACTAATTTGGTTATTTGCCATTTCTGGGGATTAAACTTTAAAAAATGTTCTTCTTTTCTGTATCTGATGTTCTGTGTGCTATTAGTGATGCAGCCAACACGAACGGTTGTCATGTGTAACACAACTTTCGAACACCGCGAAAACACCGTCCTGGGAAAGCGTCCATGCTTGATATCGTTTGGTTCATGAACATTAAGTTTCCAGTACAGGTGACCCATAGCTCAAAGTGTTAAATAATTGTCTACATTATTCAATTTTTTAAATAATATTCCATTAATGAGATTGTTAGTCTTTGAAATTTTGCTCACTTTTATTTTTCCTAGTAGAGCAGGATAAAAGGAAAGACTTAAGTTCTAATTTATTTCTTTATACGAATCTGATAGATTCATTTATTATTATTATTATTTTTAAGTGCAAGGGTAATTGTAAAATCATAGTGTAAATTTTGTGTGGTGTTTCTGCTTTTTGTAATGTTTGAAACTTGCCTCTGCAGGTAAAATCCCAGAGGAATCCAAAGCCCTCTCTTTATTGACTCCTGCTCCAACCATGACAAGTCTGATGCCTGGTGCAGGCTTGCTTCCCATACCGACCCCAAATCCCTTGACTACAGTAAGTACTAGATGCCCTCTTCTAAAAGGGAGGAATGTTCAACTATCTAGTCAGTTGAATAAAGAGCTTAGAAAATTTTTATTTTGGTTTTGGTCAGCGTGGCTCCATTAATTGGAGGGTTGTCCTATAGACCAAAGGGTCCCAGGTTCAGGTCTTGGTCAAGGCATGTACCCAGGTTGCGGGTTGGATCCCCAGTTGGCGTTGTACGATAAGGCAACCAGTTGATGTTTCTCCCTCACATCGATGTTTCTCTCCTGTTCTCTCTCATTCCCTTTCTCTCTCCAAAAGCAATGAAAAAAAGTCCTCAGGTGAGGATTTAAAAAAAAAACTTTTTAATATTGGATATTTTTTTTAATGGAGAGGATCCTAAATGTTTTTAATTTTTATCCCTCACATTGTCACTGACTTAAACTACCTTTTGGAATTTGGAAGTAATTGAAAATGTATTTAAATTTGATTATTCTAGAAAATCAGTTATTGAAATTCAGCATTTTAGATAACACAGTGAATTGGAAAATCTAGGTGACTGTATTTCCAGTTCATGAGGACTACATTTATTTTAAAAATTAACTGTGCTCTTAGTTTTTGTGTAAAAAGATTCTGATCACATTTATTTTAAAAGAAGGGTCATTTTTCTTCCAAAATAAACCCAAGACAAAATATAAATCTTATTGTAATTGAAAGTTTTATTTAGTTTTGTAGTACTGGACTATTAGGGAGTGGTCTCATAAACTTTATGATTGTAGTTAAATTATCCAAGTTATAAAAATGGTTTCTGAAACTTTGAAGTGCAAGATTTTAGGTCTTCTTAGTTTTACATGACATTGTTCTGTTCTGCAGGAGACCTGGGTTGTGATTTATAGGGCAAAATGCTTTTTAATTCAACAGTTGATCATTTGTATTGAGCTTTGTATGGATTTTATTTTGGGTATATTTTAGTAAATTTTAATATGCTAATCCCTAGGTCACTACCCTCCCCATCCCCTATATTTTCTTGCTATCTTGAAAATCCTTAGTGATTTCACTGTTTAGCTCCCAACTATAGTGCTAAAGTGCTGCCTAGTGTTTCTAAGGGTTGGAAGCCTGTGATGTGCCTTACAGAGCAAATATGTGTTAGATAGGGTTCATTCAGGAATGAGTTGATAGTGCTTTTGGCAATGAGTTCAGCGTTAATAAATCAACACTATATATTAAATAAGGTGTCTTTAAACAAATACACATGAAGCAAAATTATGTATTGGTTAATGAAGATATTGTGACCAGAGGCTTGTAGGAACCTAGCCCTGTATTTTCCCTAGGAGCAGTGATTCAGTATTCAATAATACAGTGTTATGGCAACTTTATAGGACATAACTATTGCAAATGATGTGGATTGACTATCTGTTTTTAGTGTTAAGTGTAAAAGGAGGTAAAACATACAGGTAGTTAAGAAATATGTTGCATTTCTAAATACATTCAAAACTACTGTGACCTCACTTCCAATAATTTAGACATACATCTGGCTTAAAGTTAGGAGTCCCTAGTTTCTTCTCATTCTTGTTGAGTTGATCACATCTGTTCAAGATTAGAGAATGATTAATTTCTATAAATATTATTATTTGTTTATTATTAGAGAGAGGGGAAGGGAGAGAGAAATAGAGGGAGAGAAACATCAGTCAGTTGCCTCTTGTACATGCTTGACTATAGGCATCAAACCTGTATCCCAGGCATGTGCCCTGACTGGGAATCAAACCAGTGACCTTTGGCTCTGCAGGATAACATCCAACCAACTGAGCCACACCAACTGGGGCGAGAATGATAATTTTTGATACTAACAAAAAATATGTTCTTTTTCTTTTTTAAATAGCTGGGTGTTTCCCTTAGCAGTTTGGGAGCTATACCAGCTGCAGCACTAGACCCCAATATTGCAACACTTGGAGAGATACCACAGCCACCACTTATGGGAAATGTGGATCCTTCCAAAATTGATGAAATCAGGAGAACAGTCTATGTTGGCAATTTGAATTCACAGGTAATGAAGAAACTGATTCTTTCCCCCTTCTTAAAAATCATACAGATTGATAAAGTAATATTTACCTGATTTTTCAAAAAAAGATATATTAAAGTGTTACTTCGTTTCTTTAGACAACGACAGCTGATCAGCTACTTGAATTTTTTAAACAAGTTGGGGAAGTGAAGTTTGTACGGATGGCAGGTGATGAGACTCAGCCAACTCGATTTGCTTTTGTGGAATTTGCAGACCAAAATTCTGTACCAAGGGCCCTTGCTTTTAATGGAGTTATGTTTGGAGACAGGCCACTGAAGTAAGAAACCCTAAACAAAGAAATTTTAATGATTTTGAAAAACTTTATTTTTGATGTAATTAAGGCTTTTTTTTCTTTTTAATAGTAATTGGCAATTTGTGGAAAGGAAGACTTTGTATTAAGTAAAATGAATGCCTGACATACCTTTCATTTTAGCCTTTGTGGTTGTATTTGAAGACATCCTATTTTCTAAGGTCAAGTTTAATGTTAATGTTGTTTATATACCCCACATAATGACTCTAGGGGTTTTTTTCCATAAGCTTTAACAAGTCAGGTTGGTTCTGTATTATGACTAGACTGATGACAATTTAACATATGGGTTGAACTTTAATAATACAGTAATAAAGAAGGTGGCAAAAGGGTAGTAATTGGGACAAGTATAATGGCATATCCAATAAAATAACATTTTAAAAATAAATAAAAATGAAATTAAAATATTAAAAGAATAATACAGTAATAAGAATTTTGGTAAATCAAAAATCTCAGGAAGAAAATAGTGTTCAATACCCAGAAGTGATTTAAATCATGCATTTTGAGTTTTATGGTTGGCTCACATATTTGTTTGCAAAATGAAAAATTGATGTAGCCTGTCAGATACTCAATACCAGAAATTCTATTTCATGCAGATTATTGAGGTAACAGTTTTATCTGAATTTCATAGGCAGTTCTCTTAGTTATACAATTTGATCAGGATGCTGCTATTAAACAATAAATATTTGAAACTGTTCTTAGTGAATGCTCATCTTCTCACTGTGGAAGGGGTAAATGAGGCAGACCAAATTCATCTGTGTGCATCAGAGAAACCACTCTTACGCAGTAGAGAAAGAGTTTTATTTGACGTCTCCTGCATTCACACTGTATTGTTACTCAGCTGTGGTCCAGCTTCCTCTTTGTCTTCCCAGGGTACAGAGGTTATCAATCAAAATTTTATAATCTAAGAATAGAAATGATTCATTTAATATCGGTGTCAACATTTTAATTTATAATTCTAAGCTGTGCAGGAAAGGAGGTGTCCTGGTCTATTCAAGTTGTTAAGTCAGCTAGCATTCAGGTTTTTTACTTCGTTAGCAAGAGATAATGGCAGGTGATACATCATGGAATGAGATACATCATGGTTTTGAGATTGGTATTGGTTATTCTGTATTTAGCTATATTACTCTTAATGTTCTTTCATGATGCCAATTTATAAATATATGTATCACGTAAACATTTATTTCATGTTTTGTAAAAGATGGTGTGTATTTGTGATATGCTAATATTTTTAATTTAGAATAAATCACTCCAACAATGCAATAGTAAAACCCCCTGAGATGACACCTCAGGCTGCAGCTAAGGAGTTAGAAGAAGTAATGAAGCGAGTACGAGAGGCTCAATCATTTATCTCAGCTGCTATTGAACCAGGTAAGGCCGTAGTGTTGTTACATAGGTCATAGTTTAAGATCATAGAATCTTAGAACTGCAAGGAACTTTAGAAATTATCTTGTTCAGTCCCTTCATTTTATAAACAAGAAGACTGAAACTCAAGAAAGAGTAAGTGACTTATTAATGCCAAAGGTCAAAGAAGTACTTAGCACAAACATTCTTTTCCCCTGATACTGAATTGAGGCACATTGGCCTGAGTCAGTCAGTTTTTTATACTTTAAGCAAAATTAGTGCTTAAAACTGATTTGGTTAAAAGCAAAGTGTAAGTGTTACTGTGAGGCTAAAAACAAGAATAAATATATTTAAAATGTGATGATTAAGCAGACTCACTTTTTATCAAAGTTTTAATTTTAAAAATAAAAAAAGAGTCCATGATCCAGGAAAAACACAGACATATTTTAGGAAGGCAAAAAGGACACCTACCTCTTCAAACTTTCATGTTCCTAACAAAAATTTTAAAATCAAGTCTAAAAATGTCTAGATGGTTTACATTTGAGCAAATTTTCTAAATTAGCACTCAGAATTTAAGTTTCAATTCTAGAAAATAAATGGAGAAAGGATTTAAAATCACTGTTGTAGGAATTACAGACATGTTATAATCGTACATTATGGCAGCAACAAAATATTACGAACAGCTGTTTATAATCATCTGGTTTATATGTACTGCTGCAGGGTGCTGCACTCAACGAGTTTATGCAATGACTTTCTTGGATGTTTCTGAAGGATAATTGCACAGGAGGAGGATGTACAGAGAGTAGGCCCCTTGCACTATATGTGGTACATTCCCCTTGTGCCTGATTATTAACTGGGATCTTTAATTGTTCTGAGCTTACACTGCAAAGTGGTTTTTTCCTCCCAGAGTCTGGAAAGAGCAATGAAAGAAAAGGCGGTCGATCTCGTTCCCATACTCGTTCAAAATCCAGGTCTAGCTCAAAATCCCATTCTAGAAGGAAAAGATCACAATCAAAACACAGGTGAGAATTTCTGCCTTCATTTAAAAATTTTTTTGGTTTTGTATTTAAAATAGTTAAGAGTTTTCATTTAAATATCAGAATTTAGAAATTTTGTAGCATTCACTAGGAAATATGGTTACCATTAAATATTGCTTTAATTATAATACTACAGTTAAGAATGAAATTTTATCTAATTTGTGTAAGTTTTATTTCAATTTAATTTTCATTTTAGAAGCTGGTTTTCTATCTTAAGATGCTCTGTTTCTGATTTTTCTAAGAGTAAACTAGTCTTTATACAGAACTGGTAGAAACTTTTTATATTGAGAAAAGGGAAACACCATGGGTAGGGTGTTGCTGAAAATATCGCTGAGGTTGCAAGACCTTGTGTCCCCCGCCCTGTCTTGATGGAGACTGGAAAGTACCACCCCAGATCTTATTTTCAAGTTGTTACCTATCTCTAATAGGGACTTGAAACATAGGAAAAGCTTGTGGCTTAGTTCCAGCTATTGTATGTGCTTAGCTCTGTTTTTGTTCTGTTTACCTTATTTTTGAGCCTAGCTGTGTTTTAATTTTTCTTTTAAATCTGTGTGTGTTTGGCACAAAGGGACCTCAAAATGTAAGCTTGCAATGCCATTTTGAAGGTGAGCCTAAAGTGCTAAGTTTTATTGTCTTCTCGAAGATGTGGAGGGGCTGTTACTGAAGTGTGAAAGTACGTATAGTGAATCCTAACTGCATGGTGTGTGTATATATGCACTTATGTCTAAAGAGGAGAGGTAGAGAAAAGTTTATGTGCATGCGGTGTGGGTATATTAGAGAAGGAGGGGAGGGAACCAGTATGCTGCTGTATGTTGAACCTCACCAGCAAGCTCAGTTTATTCTGTTTTTCTCTATTGTTGAAGGAGATTGAAATAATGCGATATAAAAATATGATACTCATTTTTGACTCTAGTAGACTATACTTTTTACTATGTACTGGTGTGTATACTTCCTGTTATTATTAGTTTGCAAAATCTCTTCTGGGATGTGGTTCTACTATCTATTCCTCCACCCAAGGCCTTATAGTAGGGCAAGTTCAGATCCAACTGAAAGACATTATTTCATGTATAAGGAATGACTCAGTGCAGCGGAAGCCAGAATTGGAGAAGGAAAGGGGTATAGAAACAGTGGTGCTAGCTTGTGGATATTACCAGAAGTTGACAGGATGTGGTGAACATAATGGTGAGGAAATAATAGAATTGAACTGAAGGGTAACAACTACTTTACTGAGGAAAAAAAAAAAAAACAACAGTGACCTGAATCTCATTATGTGTTGATTACAAGAGCCAGGCTTCAAATTTAATACCTTAATGGTTTTCTAAGGCTAGAATAAAGCAAAACTTAATGATTAACATCATTGTTTCCTTAATAATCTCTGGGAAGCTATGCTATATCTGTTGGGGCAAAAAACTTAACTATCCACTTTAAGGTTTTTACTTACCATTTTAAATACCTTTGAATATTTACCTCTTCCAAGGGCTGCTTGGGGGAGGATTATTCAATCTAAAATGAAATTTGTTAATTATGGTTCTCATTTATGGTAGCTTTCATGTAGGTCCATCTAACTATGTAGCATTCTAAATTACCTATTTTCAGCATGCATAGAGTTGACCCTTGAACAACATGGGTTTGAACTTCATGGGTCCACTTATATGTGGATTTTTTTCAATAAATATATGAGTATAGTCAGCTCTCTTATGTCCGTGGGTTTAGGATTCGTGGATTCAACCAACGACAGATGGAAGACAGTATTTTTGGTTCACAGTTGGTAATCCACAAATGCAAAAGGTAGACTGTATGTAATTTTCTGTGCCATTTTCTATAAGGGACTTGAGCAATTGCAGATTTTGGTATCTGTGGTGGAGAGAAGGGGCAGTTTTGGAACCAGTCCTTTGTGGGTAACAGGGATGACTGAAGTTTTGGGGGAGTCAGAACATTTTCAACTGTGCAGGCATCAGCACCCCAACATCACATTGTGCAAGGGCCTACTGTATGTATACACACATGTTTACATACACTTTTTTTAACATATACTATTTTTATACATGATTTATAGAAACCATAGCTTTTATTAAGTTCTTAATATGTAAGAGGGTGAGTTCTGTTTAAAAGAAAAGAAGATCCTTACCCAAAAAACATTGGACTTAAGGATCTTGACATGGAAGTAACTTCCCCAACGTAGTAGGGGAGGAGGATGGCAGGCATTGATTAGCTTCCCCTCCCTTGCTGGTGTGACTTGAGACCCTCAGCTCTGGTTCTGACCTAGGCTTATCAGGAGTGTGAGTTGTAGGAGCTTTTGTTCTTGAATGCCCACCCTCTCCTCAGTTTTCACTGTTCTTAGGTACTTCTAAAGTCTCGCCCTCACCCTTTCCCTTCCTTTTTTTTTTTTTTTTAGGAATTTATTTATTTTTAGAGAGAGGGAAAAGGAGGGAGAGAGAGAGGGAGAGAAGTATCGACGTGTGAGAAAAACATCAGATCGGTTGCCTTTTGAAACCCCTTAACTGGGGGTCTGCCCTGCAGCCCAGATACATGCACCTACCAGGAACCAAACTTGCAACTTCTGGTTCACAGGCCAGCGCTCAATCCACCAAGCTACACCAGCTGGGGCTGTTCCTTTTCTTATGTTAGGAGGAAGGAAGGGGTTTCCTGTCACTGACCTTGGCTAGGGCTGGGATGATGTGTTTCTACTTTTTGTTTCCAAATTTGTATGTTTTTTTCATAGGGACAGTGTAAGGAAAGGTGGGCAGTACTGTAATCACTATTTTAAAGTTAAGTAATCTTTACAGACCAGCATAGGAACTATAAAATATTTCATATTTTATGGGAAACAACTGATTTACAAATGGTCTTTGATGCAGCATGATGGTAAGTTGCCCTTTATTCACAGTTAAATGTATAAATGCAGTTGTACACATTACTCTAAAATGAGGACTGCTAACAAATTTTTATCTTTGGTTGGATTACATTTGCTTTTGATTTTCAGCTTTTTGACTAGAGGTGAGATAGACAAAAATATTTAATGTCACAATTAAAATATAGTAATTACTCTTGGGCAGTAACTCTGAGGACCTACAGGGGTAAGATAGGAAACCAAGTGATCAGTTTTTCTTTTCTTTTTTTCTTTTTCTTTTATCTATTAGGGCTATGCTTACATTTTTAAAAGGAGTTTCTTTGCTTAATTAAGATTGGAAAGCACTGTTTGAGAAAAACAAGTTATTATATTTTTAGAAAGGTTAACTAGAACAGAAATCTTAAGAATTTTTATTAAGTATAGAGAAATAAAGGCCCTTATTACATTACCCTTATGTAGATTTCTGAAAATGGACTGAAATGTTCTAAGTTTTGCATTTTTGCCTTAATACCTATTGATTTTTGTATCTCTTAGGTTATTAGTGATAAAAAATTTCAACAAACTGTGAATTAAAAGTTTGGTATGAAGATAAATGTATATTTTTTAAAAGCAATAGATGAATAGTTTGATGGCAAATTAGCTCTTAGAACACAGATTTTAACTGAAAAAATGTATTGAACAAGATTTCATCATTAATCGAGGGTTGTCTGGAGGGTTTTCTGGTTTTGTAGTATACCGCAAGCATTTAGCTGTATGTATCTTTCATAGATATTTGTTGTAATTCATGAAACCGTGACTGTTAAAATGAGTTTTAATTATATAAAGCATACTCGTGGAAGCTCATTTGACCTCCTTGCAATAAATTAAAGATAGAATTTTAATTTTCATTCTTATTATTTGTTTATTATTTATTATTATTATCATTATTATTAATTTTCATTATTATAATTTCAAGTTTTCATTTATGTTTTGATGATAATACTGAGTGTTAAGAATTTTAAACATTTACTCTGTGCCAGAGCTTGCTAGGCAATTAATTTTCCATATATCATTTGATTTAATTCTCACGAAAGCCCCAGAAGATGTGGGTATAATTCTTGTTCCACTTTACAAATGAAGAAACTCAGGCTTAGATTGACTAACCAGAGTCCTCACAGCTAGTGTGTGGCTGAGCTGAGTGTTAGAGCCAGATTGTCTTGACTCCAAAGCTGGTGAGTCTGATCACTTTGTTGTTAAGGTTGTGTGCATTCAGTTTTTGTTATATTTTAATACATGCTTTCTAGAATGTTTGATTATAAAAAATCACATTATGTAACTAGTTATTTCAGTGGGGTAAAGGAACCTAACAAATTTCATAATTGGAATAAGAGTTATTTTTCCTTCTAGAATTTCCATAACAAAGGTTTCTTTTAATAGCTATGTTTGTATAGTTATAAAATCAAGGCCTTGCAAATGCAACATTTGATTATATCTGTCTTTAACTCAAGTAATGATGTTCATTGTAAACGACTTAAATTCTTTCTCTGTTTTTATGTGTGTTGTGGAGAATGATCTATCTACCTGGTAAAGTTTTCAGTAAATTTATTTTAGATATTGTAACTGAAGCATTACATAGAAGATAATTTTAAAATAATGATACAGACTTTCAGGATAGGTTTTAAAATTCTCTTATTTGTAAGACATCTTAAATCTTAAAAAATTGAAATTCTAAGAAAAAGGTTTGACATTATAACAATTTTTTTTTTAGGAGTAGATCCCATAATAGATCACGTTCAAGACAAAAAGATAGACGTAGATCTAAGAGTCCACATAAAAAACGCTCTAGGTCCAGGGAGAGACGGAAGTCAAGGAGTCGTTCACATTCACGGTAAGTTTTTGGAAAATTACGGATAATGTTTTCATGGCTTCATAAAAATCTGTTGTGGTTTAGGTTTTTGATGAGAGAAATGAAACTTTTTTCTGATAGATTTTGTAATGATTAATGATCAATTTTGGTTATTTTTGTAATGATTAATTGATTAATTTAGTAACGATTGATTAGTAACCAGTGATTTATTGGTTTCCATTGATTGGACTCTGATGGCCATTATGACTCTTGAGGTTTCTTGACTATTGTACTTAATTCCACCTGGTTATAGTTTCATTTAGCAGCTTAAGTTATAACTGAGATACATAGGGATTTATATGTGACGTCTTATAACTAATACAGACTGTTTTGTGTTGATAATTACTGAAGAAGGGGAGGTTCCTTAGGGGAGTAGAATTACTTCAGTTGTGAATTTACTTGTTTATTTTTGTTTTTAAAGGGACAAGAGGAAAGACACTCGAGAGAAGATCAAGGAAAAGGAAAGAGTGAAAGAAAAAGATAGAGAAAAGGAAAGGGAAAAAGAGAGAGACAGGGAAAAGGAACGTGAAAAAGAAAAGGAACGGGGGAGAAACAAAGATAAAGATCGGGATAAAGACCGGGAAAAAGACCGGGATAAGGATAAAGACAAGGAAAAGGACAGAGAGAAAGAGCGGGAAAAAGAGCATGAAAAGGAGCGAGACAAAGAGAAGGAAAAAGAACAGGATAAAGAAAAGGAACGAGAAAAAGACAGATCCAAAGAGATAGATGAGAAAAGAAAGAAGGATAAAAAATCCAGAACACCTCCCAGAAGTTACAATGCATCAAGAAGGTCTCGTAGTTCCAGCAGGTTTGCTCTGCTTAAAATTTTTACCAAGGGGTTTAGTGATGATAAATGTAAACATGAATTAACTGAGGGGAAAAGATTATTCTGTACAAGTTGAGTCAGTATTGTAATATCAGAATATTTTCCTCTGCAAAGAAAACATTTCTCTAACAGACTTATCACAGTATTGAACCCGTTAGGAGGAAGGATGGATGATATCTGACAAAATTATTTGGAATGTTTTACTTATTTTTGTAATCTGTTATTTTTTTAAAATTTTTATTTATTTATCTTTAGAGGGGAAGGGAAGGAGAGAGGGAGAGAGGGAGAGAAATATCACTGTGTGGTTGCCTCTTGTGCATCCCCTGTTGGGAACTGGCCTGCAACCCAGGCATGTGCCCTGACTGGGAATCGAACCGCAATCCTTTGGTTCACAGGCCCAAGCTCAATCCACTGAGTACACCAGCCAAGGCTGTAATCTGTTATTTTAACCTGGTGGTGGTGGCAGCAGCAGATGCTACTGCTGTTGGTGCTAATATTTCTTGGAGGGTGGATGGCAGGGGCAAGTTCTTTTTTTTTTTTTTGATTGGGGCGATGTTGATTAATAAAATTATATAGGTTTCAAGTGTACAATTCTATAATACATCATCTGTATATTGCATTGTATTCTTACCACTCAGTCACATCACCTTTTGTCACAATATATTTATTTGACTCCCATTACCTTTATACCTCTTAGCCCCTTTTCGCTCTGGTATCCACCATACTGTTCGTTGTCTGTGTCTATGAGTTTCTATTTGTCTTGTTCATTTGTTGCTTTCAGTTTTATATTCCACATATGAATGAAATCATATGGTTCTTGACTTTTTCTGACTTAATTTCACTTAGCATGATATTGTCAAGATCCATCCATGTTGTCGCAAATGGCAGTATTTCATCTTTTCTTACGGCCAAGTTGTGTTCCATTGTATATTTGTATCACATCTTCTTTGTCCAGTCATGTATCAAAGGACAGTTCAACATCAGCTCATACCTGTTAGGGTGGCTATTATGAACAAGACAAGTAAGTAATAACTAGTGTTGGAGAAGTTGTGGAGAATAAGGGACTTTTATTCACTGCTGGTAGCAATGTAAACGGTGCAGCCACTGTGGAAAACAGTGTGGAGGTTCCTCAGAAAACTAAGAGAGTTACTGTATGACCCAGCAATCCGTCTTCTGGGTATCCACCCAGAAAATTAAAAAACATTTATTTCCAAAGATACATGTACCCCTATGTTCATTGCAGAATTAATCACAGTGGCCAAGACATGGAAACAACCCAAGGTTTCCTGTTTGTTTGTTTTTTTGAAATATAGAAAAATTGACCTTAGGCTTCTGCGATTCTTTGGAATGGTGTAGTAAGATTTATTATGCAAAATGATTTCTAAAGCTGCAGTGTGTCATTTTGTCATTTAAGTTAATTTTTATAGGACTGTTTTGTTGAGTATTTATGTCACTTTTTTTTTTAAAGTATATTTATTTATTTTTAGAGAGAGGGGACAGGAAGGAGAACGAGTGAGAGGGAAACATTGATGTGTGGTTGCCTCTCATGTGTCCCCCACCAGGGACCCGGCCTGCAACCCAGGCATGTGCCCTGACTGGGAACTGAACCGGTGACCCTTTGCTTCACAGGCCCGTGCTCAATCCACTGAGCTACACCAGCCAGGGCTATTTATGTCACTTTTAAGGTTTTGCTCTTTTCTTAGGACTGGTCCCTTAATTTATTAATAGGTGTGTTGCTACCAGGCAGAGTAGGTTGCCATGATAACAGCAGCAAAATGAGGACTTTTATTGATTCAAGATTATCTAACCTACAGCCATTGCTTCAGATGATACTATGACTATAAATAAGTAGCAGTTCCTAATTTGTATTAAGCTATATATTTAAAATATTAATATATATATTTTAGTAAGTTTGAAAGCTATTTTAAGTATAATTTTTTATAGAAAATTATTTCTGAGACAGGAATATCTCTTGTGTTTTAGTAGCTTATTCTTAATGTTAGTCTTTGGTTAGATAATACAAGATAATCACAAGCATTTATTGAATGCTTTTAAAGATTTTATTTTATTTTTAGACAGAAGGAAGGAAGGGAGAAAGAGAGGGAGAGAAACAGCAATGTTTGGTTGCCTCTGGTCCACAACTCAGGCATGTACCCTGCGTGGAAATTGAACTGGTGACCCTTTGGTTCACAGATGGGCACTCAGTGCACTGAGCCACACCCGCTAGGGCTGAGTGCTTTTACTGTTTGCCAGATTTTATATCTCAGCAGTTTTTCACAACTAACCTTATTTAATCTTACAATAAGCCTGTGGAAAGACTATTATTATCATGGTTTTAAAACATGAAAAAGCATAGAGGAAATTTTCTATCATCTCTGTACTTTGGTATCACAAATATAGTAGCTCTTTCTTTTTTCTTTTTTTTTTTTTTTTAGGATTAAGTTTACTTGAGAATTCTCTAACCAGTACTAGCTACCTGTTTTAAAAAACTGCCTCATAAGCATAAAGTTGAAAGCAACAGTGTATGTTTAAATGGGGCTTAAAATAAGCAGGTCATATTTTAGGACATTGAATCAAAACCTGAAGAATTAATTAACCTCATTTACTGTGGGTATCAGTTGAGCCTGCACCTGGACATTTATGGCACAGTGATTTTATTGATTGTATGTTACACATTCTTTTGTGTTTATGTGATTATTTAGATATCACTGTTCACAATACCAAGTAATGTTTTGATTCCTTTCAATTTAGTTGAATTTACTTTTTCTGATGACTGTGACATGTTTAATTTTTTTCATGTCCCATTTTTAAGTTGCTTGATATTTAAGAAAGTTGTGATGTTCACATTCAGTCCTAAACGTATTCCTAAATAACCCTGGGGCCTGGAGAATAAATGCTGACTAATATTAGTTCCCAAAGGTTTGGCAGTTTGGGGTGTTTCATCCTTTCTGAAGAACGTGGTGAAAAGTTAAAATTCCTTAAGTTTTATAATTTTTCTGCTTTTTAAGTGTTTCCCATTTATTTAATACATGGGAAACATTTCAATCGCTCATAAAAATTGTGTACTTAATATTTTTATTTCCAACATTGTCACCTAATCTACTTCTTTAAAGAAAACTTATATATATAAAAAAATTTTAAAGCTTAAAAGTTACTGTCAATAAAGGCGAAGCCAAGAAAGGGAAGGAGAAAATATTTACTGAGTGCCAGTTATGTACCAGACACTATGTTTGGTACTTTTTTAGTACTACCTTAAATCCTCATAACGACACTGCAGAGCTTGGGTTTACCTCCATGTCACAGCTGGAAAAACTGAGATTTAGATTAAAAGCAATATGACTGCAGTTGTTCACCTGGTAAGGTGTGGAAGCAATTTTAAATCTAATTCTAACTAATTACAGTTCTTCACACTACAGCTGCTCACTTCTTTCTCAACTAATGGATATTCTAGATTGCTATCTGTTCAGTCTTGGCTCTTACCATCAGCTGGTTGTTACTAGATGCCCCTGTATGTGGTGCTTCCTAAACAAGCAGGTAAAGAGCCAGAGCAATCAAGGTGGGGCCCTTTTGTGTAAACTTCAGGTGTGGGATGCACTGATGTTCTCATGCTGTGACAAAAGTACTTCAGGTGCTGCTGCTGACCTGGTACAAGGGAGCATTGATTGAATGGAATATTGTTGTCTAGTTTCTTCATCAGTCAGAAGTATAATTTTGGGGCATCCTGGAAATAAAGTGGGGTAATGGAGGAGAGAACTTTAGGTAGAATAAACTATGTTCTCATACCACATCCCCTTAATTATGGACATCTTGAAATTTATTGTTTCTAGGTCAGCCACCTTAGAAATTATTTAGTAATTTTTTTAGTAATCTGTTTAGTAATTATTTTTATACTTTGTCATATTTAAATCCTGGTTTTAAGTATTTTACTTCTATCTAAGCAACTGTGCACTCAACTTTAAATAACAGAACAACAGTAATGAAATGATGGGAGATGGGAAGGTGGTAAAGCATAAGATGAGTTAATGTAAATACTTCTTCAGAGATTTCCTAAATACTTAGGTCTCAGAAGTTCACATTTGCAAGCCAACTTTAAGTTCTTGAAAAAGAACTTGGGTTTCCTTGTTACAAAGTAATCCACAGTGGGGCAGCAAGGAGCTAACTAGACGCATGACAAAGAGTCTGATAAACAGTTTTGGATGCTAAGGAAGAACATATTGAGAGAATCCAAAACATCCATTTACATTTTTTTGTACTCAAGATATATTTGTTCAAATAAACCAGGTGAATTGGAGCTCTTCTACCCTTTCTAATATGAAATCTTAGGATATCTTTTTATCATTCTATAAGATGTATGGTTCATAATTTGACCTGCACTAAAATTAAAAGAAATGTGCTTATAAAGGACATGTATTTAAACTGGCCTCCAAAGAACATTATTCTCTTGAGAGATTAAAGACTTTTCTGTGTTCAAATTAGTGTTTATTTAACTTGCTTTTAAAAAAAAATGGCATTATCTTTGACTTTCAGGGAAAGACGTAGGAGGAGGAGCAGGAGTTCTTCCAGATCCCCAAGAACATCAAAAACAATAAAAAGGAAGTCTTCTAGGTCTCCATCTCCTAGGAGGTAGGTTGAAAGCATATGCTAAAACCGAGGACGAAGCAGGGAGTTGGGAGGGTAGTTTTTCTTCAGTCTTTACAGTTCTAAATGAATAATGTTATATATTTGCATGGTTCAGAGATCAAAAATAGAAGAAGTTATGCACTGATAGATCTAAATTTCCACCCGCGTGCCCATCGACTCTGTCCTCACTGAGTGATGGCTTAAGTTTTTTGTATATTCTTCCAGTTTCATTCATACACACACACACACACACACACACACACAGTAAGAATATGTAGTTTTTATTATAAAATAGACACACTATTGTGTACATGCTTTTGTCACTTAACTATCAGATCTTTCCATATTTGTCAGAGTATGCTGCTTCATTCATTTTCACAACTGCACGCACTTTCATTGTATGATAGTACCTTAGTTTAACCAGCCTGTAGTAGAATGGTTTTTCTGTTATAAAATGTACAATACTGTAATGAAGAGCTTTGGACTTACCTCATTTTGTAGTATGCAAGTATGTAGGAAAATTCTCTAGAAATGGTAGTGTTGAGTCAGAAGATTGTGTTCGTAATGTTGAGAACTGTTTCTATAACGTCCCCCGTAAGGATTGGTAGTCCCTTGTACTTAAACCAACTGCGTATGGGAGTGCCTATTTCCCGACAGCTATAACAGGTTATAGAATCAAAAGTTGTGGGTTTTTGCACACCTGATAGGTGAGAAGTGGTACCAACATACAGTAAATTTAAATTTAGTTGCATTTCTCTTAAAAGTGAAGGTGGGCATTTCTCTCTGTATATGAAGGCCATTTGTATTTCCTTTTGTGTGTATTGTCTGTGTACTCTGCCAGTTTTCCTATAGCGTCTGTTTTCTGCTATTTTCAAGAGCTCTTTTTATATTCGGGAGATGTGTCTTTAGTGATTTGATTTCAAGTGTCATTCCTAGTTGTCAGCTTATCTTTTCTAAGTTTACCACCCTTACAAATGAAGTAACACAGAATTTGCATATTTACTGATATATTAAGCAAAATAGTTTTAAATAAGAATCTATTTAGTAACTATTGTATAATTTGTCATATTTAAATACCAGGTTTTAAATACTAATTTAATTTTTTTTGTATAATTTTTAAGTATTTTTCCTTTATGATTTCTTCTTTTTGTCATAAGTTTAGAAAGGTCTTTTCCTAATTCCAAAGTTACAAAAGAATTTCCATTTTTTCTTCTACTTTTATGTTTTTACATTTATATTTTTGATCTGTACCATATGGCATATGAGTCCAATTTTATTTTATTTTTCCAAATGCTTCTCTGTAGTTCTAATACCATTTATCAAAAACTCAATTTTTTTAACATTAATTTGATATCTTTTGTCGTGTAGTAAATTTTTCTGTTTGGGTCTGTTCCTGGACCTTCTATGCCAGTGATTTTCAACCTTTTTCATCTCATGACACACATAAACTAATTACTAAAATTCTGCAGCATGCCAAAAATATACATATTTTTTGCTGATCTGACAAAAATAGGTATAATTTTGATTTCACTCATACCAGTTGGCTATTGTTGTGTGGGCTGCTGCTGTTTTTATTTTATTTGGCAGTCTAAGGGAAAAGAGGTCAGGACCCCTGACTAAATTAGTTAGGTATTACATGTTTTAAAAATTCATATAGTACATAAATGTTTTATTTATCCATTTATTAGTTGATGGATATTTAATAATATTTCTATTTTTGGATGTAATGAAAAAAATGCTGCTTTAAATATGCATGTATATGTTTTTGTGTGGACACGTTTTCATTTTTGGGGGATTTACTAGGAGTGGTCATTGCAGAGTCATAACAACTTTCTCTTTTATCTTTTTGAGAAATTGCCGAATTGTTTTCCAGAGTAGCTGTGCCACTTTACATTCCCATCAGCCACGTACCTTGGTTCTAGTGTCTCTGCTTGTTCACTAATACTCACTCCTGTTTGCCTCTGATTATAGCCATTTTAGTGAGCGCTTAGTGGTACGTCATTGTGGTTTCAATTTGCATTTCTCTTATAATTAGTAATGTTGACCATTTTTTTCATGTGCTTATTGACCATTTGTATATCTTTGAAGAAATGTCTATTCAAGTTTTTGTACATTTTGAATTGGGTTGTTTTTTGTTGTTAAGTTGTAAGAGTTCTTTATATTCTGGATATTGATTTTTGCTAGATATATGATTTAAAAATGTTTTCTCTGATTCTGTGGGTTTGTTGTCTTTTTTCTTATTTGATAGTATCTTGATGCACAAAAGTTTTATAATTTTGAGGGAGTCAATTTTATTTTCCCTTTTGCTGCTTGTCCTTTTAGTGTCATATCCAAGAAATCATTGCTAAATCCAGTGTCATGAAGAGTTTTCCCTATGTTTTCTTATAAGGTTTTTTTAGTTTAAGCTTACATTTTTAGTTCTCTGATCCATTTTGAGTTGATTTTTATATATGGTATAAAGTAAAGTTTCAATTTCAACTTGCGTATGGCTATACAGTTTTCCCAGAACAATTTCTTGAAAAGGTTGTCCTTTCCCTGTGGAATGGGTCTTGGCATCCTTGTAAAAAAAATTATTTGACCATATATGAGTTCACTTCTGGGCTTTCTTTTCTGTTCCATTGGTCTATATGTCTGGTGCTTAATCCAACTTTGTCCTTCTTAAGATTATTTTGGCTATTTGATGTCCCTGAAAATTCCATGAGTTTTAGGATGGATTTTCTGTTTCTACTAATGATACCTGATGGGATTTTCATAGGGATTGCACTGAATCTTTAGGTCACTTTGAATACTGTTGTCATCTTTACAGTATTTAAGTCTTCTTCATGAACACAGATTTCTTTCCATCTATTTGTCTTTATTGCTCACAGCAAATTTTTGGCCACCTTGGTTAAATTTATTTCTAAGAATTCTTTTCTGTTTGATGCATTTGTTCCTTTGACTTTTAAGAGTTCTATGTAAAGATACATGTACACATAAATATATTGCAAATATATATTTTTGGGTTTGCATTTTTCTTCCAAATATGCTAATGGTGTTTTTTTGCTTTGCAAAAGTTTATGTAGATAATCTTTACTTTTATGGACCTAAAATCTTAGTTATGGTTAAAAAATCTTTCCCTTCACCTACATTAAAGAAATTCACCCCTAGTTTCTTCTAGTAGTGGGTTGTTTTACTTAAAATATTTAGGTCTCCAACCCATTTGGATTATTTATTTATGTGAAATGAGTTATGGATCCACTTTTATCACTTACCAAATAATAATCCAGTTGTCTCCAAACCTTTTATTTATAAAAGGCCATCTTTTCTCCAGTGATTTGAGGTGCCACTTTTGTTATACTATCTTTTCATATACACTTGGATTTGTTTCCTGAGTGTTTGTATTTGTTTCAGTGGTCTTTGTGTTTGTTTTTAAACTGTTGATAATTAAGAAAGTTTAGAACTCCATATCAGGGCTGTTTTGAGTAGAAGCTATTTGTTATGCTTCTTTTGTGAAATGTATTATTTTTTCCATTTAATTTTAAGGGTAGGGTACCTTTTTCATTAAATAAATGAAACTTTTTCATTCCATCTTCTGCTTAACTTTTGCTCTTGTGTTGGTGGGACTTCTTTGTAGCGCTGCATGATGGGGACACACGGCACAGTAAGTTACTTGAAGTCCCAGTTTTGCTAGTCGTCCTACCTGGGAGCCATATCTGGATCTATCCTCTTTTCAGTCCTTTCTGCTTATTCATCTTTTGCTGTGAAAATGTCGGTTAAAAATGTATACATTTGTTTTTATTTTATCCTAATTGTAGCAGATAACTCTTGAATGTTTAAGAACTAATAAGTTGACAATAACAAGTTGTGTTTTATATGAACACAAGTAGGTTCTGCTAAAATGACTTGTATGTCTTTAAAATGTTAGAGTGTGGGTAGAGTAGGTGAGGTTATAGGTCTCACTGATGTTACTTGGTCAAACTAAGTTACTGGTAGGCTTATATACAGTGCTTTAGTGTTAGATAAGAATATTTTGTCATTAGTATAGCAGGTCTTTAATTTCTTATAAATTAACTGACACTATCAATGTTCTTATAGCAGAAATAAGAAGGATAAAAAGAGAGAAAAAGAAAGGGACCATATCAGTGAAAGAAGAGAGAGAGAACGTTCAACCTCTACAAGAAAGAATTCTAATGACAGAGATGGGAAAGAAAAGTTGGAGAAGAACAATACTTCACTTAAAGTAAGCAATGGTCATTCAGTGTTTAGACTTTGAATAATTAATAATTGAGATTGTTCTTTGTTGCATGGAAGTAGTTTTAGGCTAAAAGCTCCTTGAGGGCAATTGTATCTTACATGTTTTTTAAATATTTCCTCATATTATTACATTGACACTTTTTTTTAAAAAAAACTAGATTTTGAGGGGATGAGATAAAGCTAATTGAAATCTAAACAATCACATTTCTTAAGGAAAGAATGGCATACAATAAGAAAAAATTTAAACTATCTACATGTAATAGATATGTTTGATTTTATACTAAGATTTCTACCTGACGCCATTTTCCTCAATATATTTGTTTCAGCAAGTTTGACAGTTCTGTCATTATTGGTTTTGTAATGTATACTGAAATTAGGTTTGTTGAATTAGATTAATTAATGGCAAACCAAATTCCACCAAATAAGGGTTTTTGAATGAGTATTAAAGAGCTTATGAAATATATTAATTCCTTTGTTTTACTGGTATAATCTGTATTTGAAAATCAATGATGAGTTCTGGAGCTTTTCAGTTAACAGTTCTATTTACTCTCATTCTGATAATAGTTTATTGTCGTTGGGAACATTGATAACATGGGTTTCTTAAGCACTTACTATGTGCCAGGCACTATTCTGCATGTTCTCATTTAATTCTACCTTAGATGAAGGCAGAATTTGAACTGTTCTTGAACAGTCTTTGTTGGGAGGAATAGTGATTTCCTTTTCTGTATTCCTTTATTTTTGCTTCCTTGGTGTTCGGATTACAAATCTGTCCTGGCGTCCTGGGGGTCGGGAACTGTGCTCCTCTTTCAGCGGATCTGTCACACTTTCTGAAGTCAGAGAACATGTATTGAACACTTCCTTAGACTTTCTGTTGATCTGTTTTTATTTTTATTTAATTTCCATGGATTGTCTGTCTTTTAGGAGAAGTACAAAAGACATAGTGCTATATGTTTGCATCTCCTATTTATATGAAGAGGTAATGGGAGAAAATATCCCTAATTCACAAAATATAAAGTCACATTTTATCCATAAGCAGAGGTAGTAGCAGGCAACTCTTGAGAAAAATACTAAATGTATATTTTAATATTCATTGTAGGAGAAGGAGCACAATAAAGAACCAGAATCAAGTGTGAGCAAAGAAGCAGATGACAAGGATGCACCTAGGACTGAGGAAAACAAAGTACAGCAGAATGGGAATTGTCAGCCAAACGAAGAGAACCTCTCCACCAAAACAGAAGCGGTATAGGACCAATAAATGCACCTCTAGACACATGCTGGAATAAAATCCAAAGCTTTTAATTCTCTTAACAAGATGTTCAACAGTGAAGAGATCCAGTTGAGTACAAAGATGTGAGCTAACAGCTGTTCTACTTGTTAGGTGACCTTGTGGCCATCTTGTTACTGAGTAAGAAAATAAGGCATGGACATCATGAAAATACCAGATGTTACCCAAACCTCATCCTGTAAAATCTGTGCATTTCCATGGTGGCTGACACACTTGTCATGTGGTTTGTTAGTGTTTGCCAAGAACCATTACAAGTAAATGGGACATTAAAGATTCAAATTTGTACTATCCATAAAGACTGGAGACAAGCATTGGAGGCTCTTTTAAAAAGTTCTAGTTACTGAATTTTGTATTGTTTTACCTTTTTTTTAAATTTCAGTATATACAAATTGATGATGTGCTTGAAATCGGTGCAAATATATACTCACCCTTGTAAGTGCAAATATGTAAGTTTAACACTTCACAGGATTTATAGTGATTGTGTTAAATTCTCACTATTGTGTTTTCTTTCTCTCACTGTTTAGGACAGCAGTTTTTCTTTAAAATAGTTTTACAGATTAAAATTGCTTAAATAAGTGGATTAAAAAACAACCTTCAATGCATGCTACTACTGTTCTCTTTCCAAAGGAAGAATGACTGTGTCGAATACTAATAATAATGTATTAGTATTCAGTGTTTAGAATCATTGGATTTCCCCACAAAGTAAGCACTTCTTTTTTAACTTTCTTGACATTTCCAAGCTTATTATAAATAATATTGCAGTGTGTGTTGTCAGCGGTAGGTGGCAAAGGTGTCATTATAAAAAGAAAACTTGGGTTTTCAAAATGGGCTATGGGAGCACAAGCTGAAGCTTTAGTGCCTTCTACAATGTGGTATACTGTTTTCTAGAATTTTATATGTGCTAGTCATTCTCAAGTCATGGAACTTAGGTGGATATTCCATTCTCTCCCATAGAGAAGTGATATGTCAGAAGAGCTTCTTTAGTTCACCTAACATGAGAGGGAAGTCCTGTTTTCAAGAATGACTTTAGAGCTTTTAAAACAACAGTGCAGTTTTGGGACCATCAGTTTTATACTGTGATAATTAAAAATGAAGCATGTTCTTAATTTACTTAAAGCAAACCCTTTAGTTGTCTACATGGATGGCCTTAATTATTACCTCTCAATCATCTCGTAAATGGTGTGCAGAAATTGTACTTAAAGGAGAACACATTAGGTTGTTTTATGTTTAAGGATATGTTTACTTGGTTTAAAATACAGGTCATCCATCATTCTTAGGTTCACTTTTTGAAGAAAGTATGCAAGTAGTGAAATGATAACATTGTTAATATTTTCCCCAATACCGTAACTCATGGTTTCAAAACTTTTCATTATTGTTTATATTTCAAAAAAGTTACACCTTTTAATTAGCATGTTATTGAAAAATCAAGTATAATTATTTTAATACAATCTAATACAATCAAATTACTCAGTTGCCTTACCTCATCTTATAGATTTAAAAAGCTGTGTAGCACATCAGTTACTTGGTTTCGACATGAGTTTTCTTTTAATGTTAATACTATTGAAACTTAAGTATTTGGTGAAGAATGGAAAAAATCGCCCTTATTGCAAATAATGAAGCCTGATTTGATTATGAAGCTGCTTAATTACTCTTCATGTGTCCAGAATTACTGTGGTATTTTTTCCTTTTTGTCACTGTGTACATTAAAATTTTTGAAAATGCTTTACTATGTAAAGTATAGATGGTCATTTTAATCATTCAACCACATACGGTTGGCTGGTAAACAGCTTATTCTGATACAAGAATGCTTGGTGAATATGGGAAGATCGTGAAGGAGTACTTATGTCTAGCATCAACAGTTGTCTTATTTATGATATGTAAGTAGAATCGAGCAAATGTTTGAATCTTTGTTATTTTTAGTACCATTTCTCTAATAAAGCTAAGTATTTTAGAGGAAAGTATTTGTTTATGCATTTCAAAACAGCATCTTAGGTTTATCCTGTTCTTTTTTTAGTTTCTACAGAAATTGTTTTGACATGGAGTGCATGTTTGTGTGGTGTCTATAAAACAGTCATTTAAAGTTTGAGGTGTTTTCTATTAAATGTTTTTGATGTTGTAATTAACATATTTAATTTGGGTCCTGCTGCTAGTTATTTTTCTTGCTGATATTTAATCAGCTTTAAAATAATGAAAGACGGTGATTTGTAAAGGGTGGACATAAGTAGGAATACAAGAGATCTGGAAAAAGTGAAATAATTTTCTTCATTTAGGGCTTATGGAAGCAAAGTGTTCTAGGGCCTATAGATACTGGGGGGCAGTGGGCGGTGAGAGAGAGAAACATTCTCTTTGTTCACTTATGAGAGCTAATGTTTCCATTTGTTTGTTATTTTCTTTCAAGGTATTTTGATTTTTCTTTAAAATTATTCTTGTTTATCCCAGGTGTAGATGTTGTCAGAAAAACTTGAGATAAGGCCAAGAAGACAGCCATTTTATACTTGAAGCCTTCTGTAAATTACCCTTTTTAGCTTGATCAAACAGAGAATATACTCTGTTCCTTAAATTGCAATTGCTCTTCATCATTCTAGACACATTCTGTTGGTTCTCTGGTTCTTGCTTTTCATCAGTGCACACCAAAATGATAATATAAAATGGCCTTCATAAGGTAGCCAGTTTCGTGTGAGAAAACAAGTATAAACTTTAACTTTTGCAACCATCTCCTTAGTTATTATTTTCCATCTGTTACAATTGCAAATACTAGTCAGCTGGTGATTTTCTGTTTAGAATTCTGTTTTTCAAGAGGTTCACTGTATGCCGTGTTTGTCTTCAGAAGTGTCAGGGCTTACATTTTGACATGCCCAATTAAAAAAACCCTGACATTTCAAATCAGTATTTTGTCAAGAAAATAGTATCTTGTGATATTAGTCATTCAGGACCCCCATTCATTTCTGTATATGTTGCTATATCATTCTCTTAAAAATTCAAAAACTTGATCCAAATTTTTCAACAAGATAATACTCAAATTTAAGGATTATAGTATACATATAGTTATAGGCTTTTAAAACTTTCAAAAAATCTATTAGAAATAATATGGTTTGATTTAAATCTTTAGTAGTCGCATTAGTGATTAAAGTGAATCCTTTTGGAGGGATACATTGAATAACTTAACATTTCAATTAGTCCTTATATTCTTTAAAAGATACTATGAATTTAATTGGGCAGATGATGAAGTAGAGCCATTTCAACAAAGCATGTTCCTTACATCTTTAAATATTAAAAAAAATTGTTACTTCTATACTTAATATTTTCTTTGTTTATTAATGTAATATTTAAATTTATTTTCAAATTTCAAAAGTTAGTGCTCTTAAAATGGCTAAATTATATTTATGAATGCAAGAATACAGTATAAATGTAATAAATCTTTAAAAAATAAAATTGACTTCCCTCCTTAATCTTGGGTTTGTGGATGAATTTGTTTCCCTTAGTACATTTTTATTGATGATTCTGCCTAAAGACTCATACTTAATTTCAAAACTAAAAGCTAAAGCTATTAATGACTTTGTTTCACTTTCTGTTAGGTTGGATTTAATAATCAATGATTAGATTTTTTTCCATTTTAAAGTACTTTTATCATTTGTAGCAATTTATTATAATTATTAGTTTATATTTAATATAACATTCCTTAACACATTGTTTTTAAAAGCAGTTTTGTAGTCCGGTGCCTGATTTTTAAATTTACTTGTATCTAACATTTTAATTTTGAAAATTGCCAACCTCCGGGAAGCTTCACATTATTTTCTAAGGATTGAAATGATAGTTCCCTTCATTTGTGATTAGCCTTTATTAGCTAGATAAATAATTTCTTAACCATATAAAGTTCAAATTTGTGAAACTCATACTGAAAGAATTAGAGTTGAGATTGAGTTCTACTAGTTGAAGGTTACGGGTAGGCAAAAAACTGTTGGGGGAAAATCTAAAGAATTTCCCGATTTCCACAGAAGATTACATTTTGGTATACTGTGTATTTGTATAGGTAGTTCAGTTTAATGTTAAATATTACTGTCCTTAATCTTAATTAGGTTAATACAATAGTGTTCTTTACATAATACTATGGATTATCAAGGGAAAAGTTTAAAACATAAACATGAAGATGCTGCATAGGTGTGTGTGTTGTGAGTAGGACTACTAAATGGTACTAGTAAAGATTTATCAAATGATGCTGCTATTGTGTTAATATATTTTTAATAAAATGAAAATCTTCAAACTTTGCCAGTCTTGACTAGTAATTTCACTTATTTCCAAGACATTTATTTGTATATTTACAGCTTAAAAAAATTGTTTTAGAATGGGAGAGAGAGGGAGAGAAGCACTGACATGAGACAAACCGATCGATTGCCTCTTGTAGGCACTCTGGCCTGGTAATGAATCCCGATCCTAGGCAAGTGCCGTGACTGGGAATTGAACCCGCAATCATTTGCTCTGCAGGATGATGCCCAGCCAACAGCCACATGGGTCGGGGCCAGCTTGTTTTTCTAACAAAGTAACAGGTTGTTCCTGGGTTTCAAAATTACTACCAAATACAGATACTGAACATTGGCTAGTCTTCATGTTCTGTGGCACTAATTTTAGTCAAAGGCTTTTCTATAGAATTTTAGTGATAGTTGACTTTGGAATCTCCATTTTGTTTTCAGTATTGGCTTCTTACTAGGGTATTTATACACTGAAAATTTGTCACTGCTTTTAACAGCAATTGGAATGCCCTCTGTTTTTCAGAACTATAGCTCTTCATTTGGTGAATAAATGGTCATTTAAGTGAGAGCCTATTAGCCAAAGGACCTCTTTTAAAAAAAAAAACACACATTAGCTATCAGGTATGTAAATCTGAATTCTGTGTGACCTGATGGCTTAGTTGGTCCAGAGCTGATGGGGCCATATATGGCTTTATGCATTGACTTCTCTATGTAGGTCAGCTATGGTTAAAGGCCATTAACCATTCTGGTTTCCAAATGTGCTAAATTACATGTGTGGGGATGAGTGTGCCCTTTATCAGCAGTGAGTGTGTGTGTTACCTCCACAGGACTTAGAGGAATTCCAGTTTGGAGTAGAAACAATATGACAGCAGACTTTCAAACAAAATGGCTACGTTGTATTATTTTTGTTAGGAACAATTACTAGATAGTAATTACTTGAGCATAGTTATAGTACATTTTGTTTTTATGATTATTTCCTTTTCAAAATTGTTTAGTTTCTTGAGAAACATCAGTTCGTTTTCCATTATTTATGTATTCATTGATTCTTGCATGTGCCCTGACCATAAATTGAACCTGCAACCCTGGTGTATTAAAAGACAACACTTCAGCCAACTGAGCTAGCTGTCCAGGGCTTATTATCATTTTCTTAGGAAAAACATTTTAGGATTCACCAAAAAGAGTAGTTTTTTTAAAATATATAATAATCTTTATAGTAATCTTTAATGTAGTAACCACAGTGTGATAATCAGAGGTGGTAAGTGGAATCAGTTATATAGGCCTGACCTCTAGTACTGTATTTCCCTTTCCAGAGCTGCAGTCTTAAGTTTCCAGCCACCTTCTTATTAGTGTAGCAACTGACACAAAGCTATTATAACACTGGATATTTTAATAGATAGCACTGTACATTTAACCTGTTCCAAACAAAACATTTAATTTCCGGTTTTATGTCTATACCTCTGCTATTCATTATTTTTCACCAGTTGTCATCTTTCTAGTTTTGCATTGCCATTATTAATTTCTGTCTTTATCCTTACCCTCAGTCCCATTTGCTAAGTCTTCCTAGTTCTGCATTTCCTCTGTAGTATTTTAGGTGCATCCTTGTATCACTCATGATTCTGTTACATGAAACAATCTGCTCTAGCAGAAAGGTAATTATGGGGTTAGAATTAAGTTCTCTTTCCTTGTAGTTTTTCTGTAGCCTACTTACTTGTCTTCCGATGTCAGGACTTGCTCCAGATTCATTTCAACATACAGGATTGGCCAAAAAGTTGGTTTTATCTTTAAGATGGCTCTAGTGGTGCTTAGTTGTCTTTAACTTCACTCAAAACAATTTTGTTAGATTCTATTATGACAGCTGTCATGTCATCGTGTTTTTATTTATTTTTAAATATTTTTATTGATTATGTTATTATAGTTGTCCCATTACCCCCCATTTATTCCCCTTTGCCCTGTACCCCCCACCCTGCATCCCCCACCCCTTAGTTCATGTCCATGGTTTGTACATATTAAGTTCTTCGGCTTCTACATTTCCTATACTATTCTTAGTCTCCCCCTGTCTATTTTGTACCTATTTATGCCTCTTATTCCCTGTACCTTTTCCCCCATTACCTCCCTCCCCCTGATAACCCTCCATGTGATCTCCATTTCTGTGATTCTGTTCCTGTTGTAGTTGTTTGCT
>PVKM010002421.1:0-65270 GCA_004027735.1 Carollia perspicillata | reverse complement strand
GCATGGCCTAATATAGTAGGTATCCTATAGGTTTCAGTGGATCAGTCTCCTCTATAAACAAAGCTGAGTGCTCAAGGTGCACTCTCCATGTGGGCTGAGTGTACCCTCCTCTTGTAATTGAGCCCTGATTGCTGTTGGCAGGTAAATGGGAGGAATTTACCCAACCAGTCAGCTGATAGGATTGGTTGTGACCACTGGCCACCAACCACCTTCCTCCATGGCTTGTGGAGGTCTTTGGGTGGTGGTGCTCTGATGTAGCCTGTAGCTGTCCATTGGGTGCACAGGCTCTGATGTTTCCCAGATGGTGCAGGCTAAGGCCAGTCACTGCCTTTGTTCTGTCGGGGTCCACTTGACATAATTATAAAGTGACCTGCAGATGGCTGTTTCTAGTGCTAGAGCTGGGGTTACTTAGTGAGGGGTATGGGATTGGGCTCAGTTAATGCTAGTTTGAGCTGATTTAGGAAGGTCTGAATCCTTTGCCCAGCCATGCCATTCATATGGAAAAGCCACTATTAACAGTTTGGGTGGGCCTGTAAATTGAATGAGGCAGAGTCTTAGATAATCACCTGGGCTGCATGTGTGAACCAGGTTGATTGAGTCTCAGATATGGTGTCACTGCATTGTGGCTCAAAAAAGGAACAATGGTCACTGTCTGTAGTTCTGTCTGGGAGGACTCTGTCCCCCAGTTCTTGCCCAGATGCCAGATGCTTCATTTCCTCTCTGTATGCCACTGGTGTCCTTTAAGCTGCTGCTCTAGTGCTAGAGCCTGGAAGGAGTGAGCCTGGGTAAGTCCATGTGTGGTGTGAAGCCCTTTAAGAGGTGAGGCCTGAGAATCCTGCAGTTTCTTCTGCTGACCCAACCCCCACTGGTTTTTACAACCAAAAGTTATGGGGCCTTATCTTCCTGGAACTGGAACCCTGGGCTGGGTGGTCTGGTATGGGTCTGGAATCCCTCACACCTTAGATATCCCTCCTATTTTTTACCTACCACATGTGGGTGTGGGACTGGCCTGTTCTGTGTCTCCAATTTTCCAAGTCTCCACATCTTCCCTCATTCTATCTATCTGGATGAATGTAGTTTCTTTAATTTCTTAGTTGTCCCACTTCCATACAGCTCAAATAGTTGTTCTGTAGTTTAGTTGTAATTTTGTTGTGTTTGTGTAAGGAGGTAAGTTGTATTTATTTATGCCTCTATCTTGACTGGAAGTCCCTTCTCTCTCTCTCTCTTTTAATGATATAGCCTATTCTTCTGCTGGACAGCTCCAAGATTTGAAAAAAAATTATATTGAGCTGGAATTTTCTAATATCTAATCTACCTATGGGTGCTAGTTTTCTGAAAAACAGGGTTTGGCACATGTAAAACACACTCTATAAATGTCAGCCTATCATCATAACTGTCATTATAATTCCACATTACATTATCGCCCTTAAACAATTATCCTTGAAAACCTAATACAGTAGTAGAAAGAACCAATGTTTGGAGTTAGAAGACTTCAGTATGAATTCTACTTTAAGTAATTAATCTATATTATTTCTAAACCTCAAATGTTTTATTTTCAATATGAAGAGACTATATAACTCATAAGAACATCCTCTGTAAAATGCTATCATTGACTTTCATTTTTCTTTTCAGATTTTGGTGCTGCTACCATCAGTGTAGTTACGATCTTCTCATTCTTTACAACCCCTCCCTCAATTTAAAGACTATAAGGTAAATTCTGTGATGGCAGCCCCCCACATCCCATGCCCTTCTCTGAGTTACACCTGTGTCCCTTGTACACTCTGTTAGCATTTCTTACACCTATGCTTATTTTTATGGCTGTCAGCTCATTTATATTACTGCTTCTTTGCATCCAACTGACTTAGTTTGTACATATTGGAAGACTAATGTGAAGGTCAAATGTTAGATTGCACGTGGAAAATAATTTTGAAAAGATGCTGTGATATGCAAAAATTTACGTTCGAATTGTTGTTGCTACTCCTTCACCATTGAAGAAAAAGAACTGTCTTAGCAGCTATGGAAACCATGATGAAGAAGTGAGGGGCAGAAGCAGGTTACTTTCAACTGATATAACATGCCTCTGTAAACTTTTCTGTTTCTGGACCTAATTTGTGATCAACTTTGGACAGCACACACAATTTTACTAGTTCTTTTCAACCTTATAGAATATAAGTGATGGGGTCGCTCCTCCAGAACCATGGAATTCTGGAATTTTTTTCTCCTTCAGTTTACTTACAGACTATGATCTCTTCTAAGTCTCCATAAAAGTGACCATTTTTGTTGTCAAACAAGAACTTTGCTCTTATTCATTGAGATTCATAATATAAATTTCTTCAGCTGGTCACAACACCATTTTATCTTTTTTTCTTAGTTTCAATACTAAGTTTCCTCTAGGACAAGGGTCAGCACATTTTCCTGTACAGGGCCAGAAAGTAAATAATTTTTAGGCTTTAGGGAACCTACGTCTTCATAGAAACTATTTAACTCTGCTGTTGCAGTGCAAAAGCAGCTCTAGACAATAGGTAAACAAATGGGCATGGCTGTATTCCAATCCTACTGAATCAGGATCTGTATTTTAATAAGATTTCCAGGTGACTCACATGTATAGTCAGGTTTGGAACCACCACTGCCCATGAATAACACAAAGGAGACATCTGGGAGCACATTGTATTGTGCTTACTGGGGAGGGCTGCCTTCTCAGTGTGTAACTTGTGTGCCTTTTTCAGTCTCTCCTTCCTTTGCCAATTTCCTTCCTTTGCCAACTTCCTTCTCCTGGTTGTTCTCACCCACTAACCGCATGCTCTGCCTCGCTGTCAGCTTGCCTTGCCTCCTCCTCAGCCTTGCAGTTGCTCATTCTCCAGGTTCTCTTTATCCTCAAGGGAGAGTGTGGGGAATTGACAGATGGCATGGGCTGGGCTTTCTTGAAGCACTCACTGCTCAGTGTGGGACTGTGACTTGTATATTTACAAAATGCCCACTCCTTTTCTGTACCCCACTCTTCTTTCAAGTGTCGGTACAAATGAAAAAGGAAGCTCAGGTACAGAGCCTATATTCCCTTTCATATTGTGATACAGAAGCGCCTACACTAATGATTAACACTTTTCAGTAAAATAATTATGGCAATAACAAGGAAAAACATTGTAAGAGTGCTGGGGAGCAAAGCAATTGAACTGTTCTAGGGTTTTCTTAATGGAATCCGAGGCCTTAATTATGATGTATATTTATTCAGGTAAGACTTTCAAACCACTTGGAATAGGCAATTATGTAATTTTCCTGGTACTCGCCTTCCTCCTTCTCTTTTATTCTTCTTTATTAATACAGATATCTATCAGAATGAAGTGGCCCACACACACAACTTTGGGTTGATTCAAGTGTGTGTAAATTGATTTCTTGACCTAGATTGATCTGATTAATCAATCTCTCCCTACCCAAGAATAGCCCACAGGGTTGCACTGGCTTTTCTGGGTGTGGGGCTCACACTCTGCTGGCTCTGGCTCCCACCAGGTGGTTGTCTGCCCCACACTTAAAACATATCCAGTAACAGACAACCTGTCTACCTGCAGCCTTGTGGCTCATATATAGTAGGTGCTCAGTAAGTATTTATCAAAGGCATGACTTTTCGTCCAGGACAGTGCTTGGCACGTGTATGAGACACTTCACTGATATTTCTTTTCCTGTAATTTCTATTGATTAATCTTTCTACTATCTTGTAAAACCCTAACAAGGGTTATATAAAAAAGGCAATTAAAAAGTAGTTAAAATTTACTGTGCCTAGCACTGTACATTCATCTAGTAGTTACTGTAAGTAGTTGCTAATATTATCCTCATTTTAAAGATAATGAATCTGAGGCTTTGAGAGTATAACTTGTCTGAAGTCTTACGATTAGAAAGTTGAGGAACTGAGATCTGAATGCAGGCAGTACAACTAGAAAGTAAATGCTCTTAACCATGAACAATATCGTTAAGTCTCATAACAGAAATTTAGGGTGTATTGGGTTCTCCAACAAATAACATTTGTGGAGACTTGCAAGTTTCAGCTGCAAAGTGAGTCATGAATACTTAAGGCCCATGCACAGGAAGCTGTTCTGCATGGGTCATCAGGAAAGGCATTGAAAACTGATGCTGACACCCTGTTAGTCCCACTGAAGTGCAGCAATGCAAAAATCCTATAGTTCCTGGGGCGGGGAGCATTGCAATCATCAGCACAGCCATGGTAAACACAGAAATAGTGGCAGTTCCCTGCAGAGTTAGCTGGTGGAGTCCCAGTGATCACCTTTCACTTCCTCCTGATAGTGAGGTCTCCAGGGTTCTCACCAGAGCCTCTAATGCAATCCCAGCATTTCCAGCTGTGCTCCTTGGTGCACGCAATGCATTAATGGTGTGAAAAATTGCAGCTCACAAGCCCTCTCTTGAGCAGCTGTGATGACAGTAAAGACTGCTTTGCTGCTATGGGGGCAGGTATTTGGCAGAACATACAATTCCTGAGAATTAGTAGCCTGGTTCACCTTGAGTGCATGAAAATCAACATTCTGCTCAGATTTCTGTGGTCGCAAGCCTGAATATTTGCCTGAAGCCGTGCTGTTTCAGGCAGTGACTGGGGTGTGCAGAGCCAGGAGAGAGGGAAGACTGAACAGCATCTCAGCTGCACTGAAAAATCAAACCTGAAAGAGAGGTGAAAACCAGCACATCATTGCTTCTCTTCCTCTGATTGTCAATGACAAGAAATCATTACTTATGGGTGGATAAGAAGTTGCCTTTCTGGACAACACAACAAAGGATGTGCAATAATTTTATGGAGTTCAGATGTTATACATGCAAAGCGCTGTTGTGATTATTGGTGGATTACGCTCTGGCAGAAAAGCAGGGTGTAAGCCAAGAGAAAGAGATCAAAATGTACATGGGACCTGATTGTATGTTCTGTCTCAAATGTAAGCATGGCATAAAAGTAGAGGACATTACTAGTATAATGTAAATCCAATTCAATCCATACTACGATGACTTGCAGCATCCATGTCTCCTTGGGAGAGATATACTTATCTCTGAAATTGGGTGCTTGTTTCAGCTTAGTGACCTCCTTTAGTGTCTACTTTACCAGATTTTCCCACACTTCCATTGCTACTCAAGTACCCTTCAATTGATACCTTCTTTAAATCTAGATTTATTCAATTAACCAATAGACTATTTTTTGAACATCTACTATGTGCCAGGCACTGTTCTCAATGTCTAGGAGAATAAGAGAGACAAACATATATAAGCAAAAATGTGTCACAGATCCTGAGAACTTACCTGCACAATTTATAGTTCAGAAAAGCAGGAAGAAGGATCAGTAAAAAAGGGATTGGGTAAAAACACCCATCATTACATGCTTAACTGGTTGGACTATAAAAGGAGAGAAACCTACTTGTCTTGTTTATTACTATATCCCTAGGACCTAGAATCATGATTGGAACATGGACAAATGCTTGTTTGAAAGAATTAATGAATAAGTAAGTGAACAAATGAATTGGGGATTTTTGTAGCAATCATATGTTTTTAAAGGGGCTCAACTCATTATATAAATATTATACTACTTGAAGTCCTGGGAGCAGGCCATTGATGTCAATGCATTTCTCCCACCCTCCCCTGACTGTTGTCCCTAAATTTTATACCAGTTTAGGGTCAAATAATCCCAATCCAATATGAAAAATTATATTCCCAAAGGAATCAGTTTTGCGTGACCTATTTGGACAAGCAATGTTTTCCCTGCATTTGCCTGGGATTTGCTCCACTGGCTTCACTTGCATTGGAGGAAGTGCTGTTCCTAGGAGGCTGGCTGTCACACCTGAGCCTCTGCTTAGACTCTGGAGGAAGCTTCCGAAGTGGACAGTAGCCCACAGATTCCATACCACCACACATCTCTCAGAAAACATGTCTTTGATGAAGCGACTCCCTTCCCTGCACAAACACAATTAACTAAAGCAGGTAAAATCGTGTCTTGGGTAGATAATGAGGTTTACTTCCCTTTCTGTATAATTTTGCCTGTTGTGTCCGGTATCCTGTCTTGGATCTCATCCAGCTCACCCTAGGAAGAACATAGCTGGTAAACTCCACAGAGATTTAATATAAAGTTCCTGCCTGTGTTAAGAAAACATTAAAGTTGTTCCAGCTTCAAAACAAAGGTACATTTTGGCAGCTGCAATTTGGGGAGCAATATGAGGAACTCTATTCACCTCTCTTTTAGAATCACCACCATTGTGTATCCCTGAACCCCAAGTCTTAGCACATCTCTTTCATATATGACTCCTTCATTTAGTCTAGGAAAACAGAGGCACAGCAGAGAGGCAAGCCAGAAAGACCTTCCACACTGCCTCATGGTCAGGAGAGCTGTGTTCTTTGAGGAGACTAGACAGGCTGGGATGTGACTCAGCAAATGCCAAATAGCCCCTGCCAATCACTTCCACCCTCTTCTTGCCTCTGCTTCTGCAGACCTCAAGTTGACTTGACATTCTATGCTGCCTGGGTATAAACTTATTTCCAGTTCTGCCTCTGAAGCCTGCTGAGAATTTATGCACAGAGGCACTGACTGTGTGGCTGAAGCAATGGCCCATGCTCACTGCCACTTCTTCTTGTTACACTTGCTTCCAGCACATTCATCTTGCTGCTAGTGTTTGTTTCCCTGACTATTTGTGATTACCTGCATTCTGCCATCGTATGACCACTCACTGTTATTTTCCAGGGACAAGGACAGGTTCCTTTGCATACTTATGGGCAGAAGAATAAGCATAGCATGATTTATAGACTAAAGTGTCAAGGGAGGGGAACTCTATAACCTCCATAATGTTAATCTAGAGATATACTCATAAAGTCAGGAAATGCAGAAGTTGTTCATTTCAGAGCTGTTGGGCCTACAACTTGGAAGGACAATTCTAAGCTACACTGAAGAACATAGGATGCAAATGTGTCCACCTGAGAGTGAATCCATTCTGACACATCTGCAGTGGGTGGGCCCTGCTGGTGAAGGATGCCAGTTCAAGCCCTGTGTAGATCTGTGTATTTCCATTTATTATGTGGCTAGAGGCAGGCTGCATCCTATACTTTACTGCTTAGATAGGGACCAAGGTAGGGGTGGGTTTAGTAAGGAAGAGGTATATTAAGACAGTGCACACAGGATGCTTAAGAAACGCAAGCCATATGCCTAGTCCGTATCCTTTGGATACATCTCAAATCAGTTTTTGGATTCACTTGATTGGAGGCTTCTGTTTAGAGACTATTTTGGGGAGGGGAGTGCATTCTGAGACTGATTCTGTTGAACCACTCAGTCAGCAAGTCAATCTGAAGAACAATTTATTGAGTGCCCTCTCTCTGTAAGCTGCTGGAGAGCAAAGGACCAGTGTATCTTATTTATCTTTTTTTTTTCTCAGTCTTTAGAATGGTGCTGGACACACAGATATTCTATAAATGTTTGTTGAACTTACTGAGCTATTACTGTATGGAGAAGGAAGACTGATACATAATGAGCACCCCACTGGGTGCCTGGAATTCTGGGCCCTGAGAATAGTGATCAATGGAAGTTTCTCTGCCTTTAGGAGTCCACACTCAAGTCTTTCCTCATGGATCATGGGTGTAGGAGATGATCTGGAAAATTTAGTGCTGAGCTCAGATTCTCTAAGGGCAGCTTTGAAATCATCCAAGTTTGTGATGAATGCCTGTAAGGAGGTTTAAAGAGGCTTTGTAGTTATCCTTTTTTTTTTCCTGAACAGATTTTTAATCTCCTGGAAGAAAGGAGAGTATAGGCTTTTAATAAGGACTATATGTAGCATGCAAACCTGAAACCTCATGTTTTCCCTTCCCTTAGCTTGGATCAGAGCAAAACCTCACCAATCAAGCTGGTCTCCCTTAAAGCAGTGCTGATTCTTTGCATGGGGTAGAGTTCTGGGAGCATCTCACAAACATACCATGGGTCATGCATATAGATTAAGCCATTGTTCAGTAGCTGCTCTGCCAAACTCTGTCTGTCACCTTAATGAAACAGAGCTATAACAGAAGGCACCTGGGAAGCTCTGTGTAGTTCTTCCTTCTGCTTCCCCAGCATCTGTACATCCCTCTACCACAGAAGCTATTGTAGAGCAATAATTTGTTGCTGTGTCATCTGGCTATGACCAACTTGAGGATGCAGACTGATGTGTATATAGGTGGTCCAGAACCACCTGCAGGGGGCACTCAGAGCCATGATGTTAAGGGCTGAAGCTTTCTTTGAGAGAAGAAAATCAGTTAAAAAGTCTGACTTCCACTTTCTCTTTTGAGTGGCTCCAAGCTTAAAGGACACCTCTATTTTGATCACATCTTCTGTGCCACTATTTTGCTGAGATAGGCCCAGGAATCCTTCCCACCTTTCTCTTTATAAATGTGAACAGGAACCAGAGTGGGCCCTAGGAAAATCACGCATGGAGAGAGGTTCATGCAGGGCCACCCAACTGCAGTGCCAGGGGGAGTCATTCACATAGAATATAATGTGAGTGGTGTGCCCTGGAGCTGCTTCTGTGCACACCAGCTTCCTCCCTCCTTGCTGGTCACTGCTGTGTCAAGGGGCAGCCAGTTCTGTAGGGTACGAGAGACTATGGGATTTAGAAGCACAGACTTAGCTAAGTCTGAACCAGCCTACAGTGTCTCTGAGCGGTTACTATGCCTTATAGGGCTCAACAGCAGGGACAGTCAGCAGGAAGGACACACTCAAGGCCACACTTTATGGTTGCTTACAATCATGTCTTAATTTCTTATTCATCTCAGTATCAGCAGCTTCAGGCACCCAGCGCACGATAGATATGCAACAGATGGTGGCTGGGACTCACTGGATGCTACAGCAACTCGTGCATCATTCCTCTTACATAGTTATGCACAGTAATAGGAAAGCTCAAGGCTTAAGGGTATGTGTCGATATTTGCTGCTCACTTGTGGTCTGGGTTTGCTGCTTTTGCTCTCACATATCCCATGTTTTGAGCACTTTAAAAAGAGCATAAACTTTAGTATCATTTTCAGATTCTGTTTTTCCTACTTACTACATGTATAACCTTGCATAAGTTCTGAGCCACATAACCCTCACCTGAAAAATGGGAATAATACTACCCTGCACAGGTAATATTATCTGTTCTCAAAACCTAGATCTTCACCCAACACTCAGCAAGCCTCTCCCACCATGTTTGACTTCTTTCCCACAGACGTTCACACGATCATGGCATGCCACTGAAGTTCCAGTTTTTATCCTGACGGTCAGGATCTATGCTGTCCAGTATGGTAGCCACTAACCAGATGTGGGTGTTTAAATTAATTAAATTCAATCAAAACTTATTTGCTTAGTAGCTCTAGACACACTTTATTGCACAGCATAGCTATAAAACAATGCCACCATTGCAGGAATTTCTATAGATCTATGCTGCCCTAGATATTGTTTATTTCTAACATCAAGACTGGCACAGGTCAAGGCTACTAGGACACAGACTCTGAGGCAGAGACTTATATTCAGGAATAGATTGGAGAGTGGGCTTGGACACACATCTGGAAGGGAGTGAGGGAAGTAGGATTAGGTAAAGGGAGAGGCTGAACTGTGAAGCAGCACCTAGGAGCTCTGAACCTAAGAGGGCTGTTCAGAGATTTCTGGAATTGAGGCAAGCGGAGGAAGCCTCTGCACCCCTTCTCCAGTCGTCATCAGACATTGGCTCCCCCACTCTCCTCCTGCGGAGGAGGCATGACTTGGGGAAGCAGGTTTCTTTTAATAAGGGGAAATCCTGGGGAAGGGACTCCACTGTGAGTTGTCAGTTGCCAACACTATCAACAGTTAAGGAATAAATGCCCCCATCCTCGAGAGGCAATGGGGTGGCACACCACGTTGGCCTTTTGATGTGCTGTCACACTGCAGCCTGCTGATAGCCAAGGATTTTGTGCTCTGGGCTTCTGCCTCATCAACAATTTGCTGCTGCTGTTCCTGTCCAGCTTAATACAACTGAAGACCATAAGCGAGAGTTTTTCTGAGACTCAACATTATTTCTATCTTTAAAATCATGGTGTTAATTAAAGCCCAAAGCACGTGTTTTGAAGTGATATATATGTGTACGTGTGTGTGTCTATATCTCTGCAGGTCTTATTTTCTCACCTGAAACATGAAAACAAAAGGTAGAGAGAACAGGATTGTGTTTCAACCCTTCAAGGCCAGGCAGGTCCGTGGTATTCGTGCAGACAGAAAAATATTCACAGAGCTCTTGGGATGTCTGACATGCCTTTCTTCACAGGTGGGTGAGCCATGCACGCTGCAAGCTGCGTGTCTATCTGCATGTTTCATGTCGTGGCCCCTGCTCCCCAGTGTGGCACGTGTTGTGGCACCTGTCCCCTTGCATGTCTCTCATCATCATTGCCCCCACAGGGAGTCTCTACCTGTTTAAGTACTAGAGGGGAACAAAGCTGGCAAGATGCCAGAAACTATATAACAATATAATTCTGCACATGTGAGCCAAGTTCATGTTATGGGAATAGTTTATTGGACCCAGTCTCAAGGCTGTGGGGACACTGCTTTCCTTAGTTGCCCAGACACCTGGGTGAGGAAGCCAGACTGCCTCCACTTACTCTGCAAGGACTAAATCAACTGCTAGGCTAACATTGGCATTGTTGTTCAGTAGTCTGTGGTGCAATGCTAATCACAAATTGTCTTTGGATGACTTTGGTTATAACTAATAGAAACCAAACCAAGTTAATCTAAGTCAAATGGAAACTTATGAGAAAGATACTAGGGTATCTCATGGAATCCAAGGGCAACCCAGCTGGAATCCAATCCACACTCTCATTCCAACTACCATCATGCTAGGTGGAACCGCTTTTACCCCCTCAGCACATTCCCATGAAGAAAGCCCTCTGATAGGGTAGGATGCTGGACCAATTTCCTCTCTCTCTCACTCTCACTTTTCCTTGAGAAGGGGGCACTTGCCTAACTGAAGAATTTGCTACATAACTGAAGAATTTGGAAGACTAAACTGGGCATGTTTGGCTTATCCCCTTCCTTCCTTGTGGGATCTGTCTGCTTGCAGAGAACATGTTCTGCTCTGCTCCTTCATCCCTCCCACATATTTTAAGATTCCTGGAAGATGGCAGCAGGGAAAAGTTGTAGGGACCCAGCCCTGACTGGGACTTGGAAGGTAGGTCTGCCTATGCTGGGGTTAGAACTGGGGAGTCAATTCTGCCACACCCAGAGCAGTGATCTCAAAAATGTATCTCAAATAAAAGGGCTATTTTTATCTCAGTACGTTTCCTGTGTTCTCAGTTGGTTCAGAACTTGGGCAGGGAAGAGGGATCTTTGTATTGGAGACTTCTCAAGCTCAAACATATCTTTCTTCCTTCAACATTTACTTCATTTCAGCTTTTCCTGATTTTTCATGCACATAGCATGAGACGACTATATTCACATCCTTTAGATTTAAAGCCACTGACTGGTTGCCTTTTCATCCCAATTCCAAATCCATACAATAGAGTGTCTGATTGATTTAACATTAGTCAGATGTTCATCCTTGGTTGAAAAAGCTGTGCAGAACTGGGGGAGGGTAAGTTCACATATTATATAGAAATAACTTTTCTGGGTGAAGAAGTAGTTATCAAAAAGTGAGGTCATTGTGACTGTCCAAAGCAGTCTTTTATAAAACCATGGCAGAGGTGAGGTATTTTGGACCAGCTAATTGATTACATTAAGTCTGTATTTTTTTTAAAGGTGGATTTTAAATCTGTTCTTGTCATGGTGGCCCTCACATTTCTGTTGCCACAAATCTATACTCTCTTTGAACTGGATGTCCAGCTCAGGGCTGTTCACATGCCTACTCTAGATAGAACCCTGAGAGTCATTTGCTTAAATAATCGCTTTAAGTTATTTCCTGCAAAGGTCGTGTGCTATTGAAAGTTTTGCTGAGCAATTGCGTGCAAAGGATAAGGAAAAAGAGGAAAATATAGATATTTCATGGGACACAGTTTAAGCCAACAGGTAGTACACTGCCATCCGGAAAGGTTTTTCTGTATTTAGAATCAGGTATCATCAAGCTTCATACACATGGTAGCTCTCAATGACATTTCAGACCATCAATCAGATAATTTCTTACTCGGATTGTGATATCGGTAGTAAAATATATGGTCAAACCAGAGCATCCTCTATGCCTCTACTACAGAAAAAACTCACGTTCTCTAGAAACACAGGGCCAGCGCAAATGAGATTCAGGTTCCTTCACTAATCATTGAGGCCACCTGACCTGTGTCACAAAAAAAAGGCTCAATATCCATGGTGGACCACCCTGCTGAGAAATTAATCTTCAATCAACATGTGTATATGTGTCCTCTAGAAGTCACCATTGATATTTCATAGTTTCCTTTATTGTAGAACTGTGGGGCATGTTCCATGTCAAAATGAAATCAATGCACTGAGAATAATTTGGTCTTAAGGGCTTTGTAATGATGAAACAATTGAGTTATTTTTTTCTGTACCTTACTAAACTGTTTTATTTGCAGTAGCAAATTCTTCACATAAATTTCTCTATATGCTTCGAACATAATTCCTTTTTTAAGTGCTCTTAACTTTATCATTATATTTATTTGTATTTTTATTATAGCATGTATATACTCATATGGTCATTTTATAAAGCTAGCAAAAATTGAAAATAAGAAAGATTAAAAATTATTAATAATCTTACCACTCTAACATTTAAGACTGTTTTCTATAAATTTATTTAGACTTTCAAAAGGACAATTGAGTTTATTTTGTGTCTGTAATTTTGGTTGTGCTTTTTTTCCTAACCTCTGTTATAGCAGACATTAATCATAATGTTATAACTACACTTAATAACCTTAATTTTTTATGACTGCCTAATCATTCTCTTTTTGTTGGATATTTCATTTGGTTTTAATTTTCATATTTATAAGAGATTCATTAATTTATACTATTGCATTGGTGATACCACGATTTGTGTATTAGATGTTAAAATTATATATATGTATACATGTACATTTTTTCTCTTCAGATGAATTTCTGGAAGTGGAATTACTAAGTCAATGTTTCATTTTAATATTCATGTCCTTTTGATTCAGGTCCCCAAAAGATTTGCTGGATACCTGAGAAAAATATGCTCGCTTGGTCTGAGTTTCCTGTGAACAAATAAAAGCATGTTCTCTTCATTTCACTGAGGATGACTAAGTCCCTTTTTGCTTCAGACTGTTCGGAGATGCTTTCATTCTATCCCCGCCCCCTCCAACACAGAAACACACACTCTTCAATCATGGAAAATGGAAAGATTCTGCTTCTCTTGTCTTGGCCAACAAAGAAATCTCCTGGTGACTTTGAGCAACATAGTTGAAAGGAAAAGAATTCTGAATGATTTTAAGGTGTTTCTTTCTTTTTCTTTTTCTTTGTCCTAAGGCATACTATACACATTTGCTCCTAAAATCAGTGACTTCAAATGCTTGTGGTATTATAAATACATAGCGGACCCTCTTGGGATGGAGGGAAGTGCAATGGATTTGAAATCAGAATATCAGGCTCAGTCCCTGCCGCCTCTGTGTCTTTTTCACTCTATGTGAGGCATTTTGTTTGAAATCTATGGCCTCATTTAGTCCTACAGTGACTCTCTGAGCTATCATCCCTCTCATTATATGGCTGGGAAAGCCAAGTAGGTAAAACAATGATGTGTGGCTGGCAAATGGTAGACTTCAGGAAGCTCAGTATTCCTGATCCCAAACATTTCCTCTTTTCATAGTCCCAGACTGTTCTTTTTACCCATGTTTCATTGGAAAAGAACTTAACCTCCATGAGTCTTGCACTGTCACTTTAAGTTGTATATAATTATATCTACTGCACAGAGCCTTTGAAAAGATCAAATAGATGATTTAAATGGAATGTTCTTAAATGGAATGTTTTATATTTAAAGTGAAATATAAAAACATAAAGTGAAGCATAAGTGTTAGTAATTATGAGTATGCCAATGAAAAGGTGATTAATATAATGTTTATGTACAGGGCTCATGTTGACTTCTGAAAAGTTTGAGATTTGATTTTTAGTTCCTATTTTACAAGTTTTCATTTTATGTTTTCCTTTTTCCTTATTTTTCTTTAATCATTCCCAAGGGAATGAGATACAAAAATATTTAATAATTAAATGGTAAGGTCTTAGATTCAAGTAAAGCAAGAGATTTGAGTTCTTTTAATACAAGTTTCTCAATCTCATCGTTATTGGCATTTCCGGGTGGGGCATGGCCTGCACACTGCAGGATGTTTATCGGTATTCCTGACCATCACCCATCAGAGGCAATGGCACTCGCCTCCCAGTTGTGACAGTGAAAGTTATCTCCAGAAATTGCCAAATGTCTGTTGGGGGTGAGCTGTGTGCAAAATTGTCCCTATTTGAGAACTATTGCTTTAACAGAATGTCTATCTCTGGGGTGCAAATTTTATTTACTAGAATTTGGGTTTGAGTGTTTTTATTCCTTAATGTGTCAAAAGTATAATGTATGAGAGTTGCTTATGCAAAGAAAACTATCTTTAGCATTTGTTGCCTTGGTCTATTCAAATTTTACAACCTTGCTACTAAATGAACATCGTTGTTTTTCTGACTGCCCAAGCAATTTTCAGGGACTGCTGATATCAAGATCTGAATACAAGATTATAAAAAAAAAATAAAGAAAAATAAAAATCCAGACAAATACAATGAGAAGCCTGTTCTGGGGATAACAGCTCCTGAAAATTTCCCATTTTTATTACAATTTTGGTCTCACGAATGGATTTGTGTTCTGCCATTTTCAGTTCTTGTTACCATCATTGTCATAACAGGGAATGAGCCAAATTGCAATGCCTCGGGTAGTCTGTCACTATCAATATTTTGGGGCCCCGCTCCAACCTTCCTTTATTCCTGAGAGATGAGGAGGCACCGTTGCTGACCAGAGAAGATGAAACACTCTGGAGAGATCAAAGCATTGAGGCCCCAGTGGCTGCTCAGTTTGGTGCTGGGGGTTCTGTTTAGCAGTCTAAATTGCAACTGGCCCATCTGTCCAAAGAGCAGTGTGGCACACAGTTCTGTGACATCCTTTGGCTTAGCACAGACAATGCTCATCAAAGGAAAGAGAATAGGAAGACAACTAATATTTCTTAGCACATATTATTGCCACTGGGCTAAGAATTTTACATGTGTGGTTGAGCTGGGAGACTGAGATTATGGCTTGAAAGTCTTGGTTCTATGAAATCAGGACACTTCCAGCCAATACATTGACATGTGACCTAAAAATCTAATAATTTATCACATTAATGTATTATAACATTAATTCAGACATTTAAAACTTAATGTGTTATTTTATTTTTTTATTATCGCACTCTTTTTTTAAAAATTTTATTTATTTATCTTTAGAGGGGAAGGGAAGGAGAGAAGGAGAAAAATATCAATGTATGGTTGCCTCTTGTGTGTCCCCTGCTGGGATCTGGCCTACAACCCAGGCATGTGCCCTGACTGGGAATGGAACTGCGATCCTTTGGTTCGCAGGCCCACGCTCAATCCACTGAGCTACACCAGCCAGGGCTTAATGTGTTATTTTAAAAAGTGGCTTGTTAGTTATGGGGAGCAGGAGGAAGCCCCATCACCACCTTTAGAGCAGTCAGTGAGTGAAGGGAGAGCCCTAGGGAGTCATGAGAGCGACTCAGGACTTTTCTTTTTTCTGAGATGTTATAGGCTGTTTGCTTTTCTAAGAATTCTAAGTCTCTGTGATGTTGACACATAAGTCAGTGTTGCTCTTTGTTCCTCCTAAAGCTAGGTTTATTTATTTTTAATTACTCTATTCAACAAACATTTATGAAGCTTAATGGGAAGGGAATTGGACTAGATGCTAGGAATAGATATAAAACCCAGTCCCTTTCCTCAAAGTGACTTACAGTATTGCATAATTCCTATAAAGCAAAAGAGAATTAACTGATAAAGATTAAGAAGGGACATACACTCTTTGACTTGGAGTTCACAGCACAGACTTTGAAAACAATCAGAAGTGCAGCTGCTGAACTGAGAAGAGCAGACTTATAAAATAAACCTTAGGTAAAGTGGAAGGTCATTGACAAACACCTATTGACGACTTATCTAACTTTTCCAATCTCCCACCCTGAGCAACAGGAACCTTCTTCCTGTAGCCGTTGTAGGCTACCTACACAACAGCAGGGGCTTGGGCACATGCACATGAGCTGCAGTGCCCTGGCCACGATTCTCTTTGCTTATAGTAATCAAAATCCTTACCTCTTGCATTAAGCCATTCTTAACTTATACACTAACCACACACCTTTTTCTTTGGATTCGTTTTCTCATTCCATTTCTGCTGAAAGGATTGGATGAGACATCCCTATGAACCCTGGGGGCCCTCTCCTAGACAGTTAACTGAACAGAGTTGATACATGGCCAAGGGGAAAACAGTTGAGCCAAGCATATTCTCTCTGTCTATAACCTGAACTAAGTGACACAGAGCCTTTCTAATGGTGGTTGAGACAAATCTGGTATGTGAGACCAACAGACATGTTAGGCCATGCAGAGAAGTACAGCTGAGAAGTAAACGAAGCAAAGCTAGGAGAAGCAGAAATAAGACAGTACATGCAACCTCTGAAAAAACAACTGAAATTGCTGATTTTTCAGGTCACTTATAGCTCACAGAAGGCTTGGTTATTATTTCCCTGCTTTCAATTCCAAGAGTTTTATAACCTAATACCCAGTTTCTGTTCTGACCCAAGCTAATTAAAATGTGTTTCTGATCCTTCCAACCCAATTGGCTTGGACCAAAACATCTGGCTACGCTCATCTTTTCCATTCGCTGAACTTTCTGTTCACTGACTCTGGACTAATTTATTTCGAAATCCATCAGGTTTTAGAAAACTTAGCATTTGTATTTGATTGCTTCCTCAGTGTGTGCCAATTTCCCTTCCAGACTGTAAGCTCTTTAAGGGTAAGGCACTACCTCATACTTGGGAGGCAGCATAATATGTTGTTTTAGACCATGGACTCTGGACACAGGCTGCCTGGGTTCAAGTCCCAGAGTGACCACTGTGTAGCCAGGGTAGACTGGAGTACACTCCATTGATAGGCCAGTCGCTAATGTACAGTCTGAACACAGCAAAGGTGTGTATTTTTGCTTATGCTGAATGCCCCATTCAGGATGGCAGGAGGCCTTAGTCATCACGGTCACTCAGATACCTACCACACAGGTAATCAGGCCAGAGCCGAGAGAACAGGTTGGGTTGAACACTAGCTCTTAGACATTTGACCATGGGCCCCGAGGAGAACTGAAATATTTATGAACGGTCTAAGACTTTCATAACTTCTTGCTAGCAGTGTAACTTGAGGCACATTGCTTACTTAATTCTTTATGCCTCAGTTTCCTTTCCTTTCAAATAAGGGTAATACAATAGTACGTCCCTGTTGTGAGGCTTAAATGAGATAGCATATATAAAATGTGTAACAGAGTGTACAACTCATTATAAATACCATATAAGTGTTAGCTGGTGCTACTTGTAAATAAAGTCAGAGTTCTCTGCTTGATTCTTCTTATTCATATCCCAACCCGTGAATCAAAACTCCTGAAGTCTGCATGCTTCAGGGGTGACATGTTGATAGAATTGCTTACTGATCTTCTCTCATCACTTATTCATGTAGGGACAGAAATTTCAACTAGGGGTTGTTTGTGTTGTTCATTTGCTTTATAGCTTAGCTTTCTTCTAAAAAATCAATTGTACTATAAATGCTCTTTCACCGCAGCACCTATCATGCCCTCTGCAGAAAGCGGCATTCTTAATAACTGTTGATGATGCGGAAGAAAGGCATGCATACCTGTTAGTTATTCTTTGTGTCCATAACTGCCTCAGGAAAATGAACGTAACCACAAGGGCCACATTGAATATCTGCCAAGGTTTGGTTTAGAGATTTTTATTTTCATTCTCCGGGTAGACTCCCTTGAATAACTTATCACATTCCTAACACTACTGGGAAGGAGTTTTCTCTACTGGCTCAAATTGCTGTACTCAGCATTGCTTTGGGAGAAAGCACAGGGTTACAAGCTCTAGAAGGTCTGACTTTACTTTCAGAGTTTATATCAGAAAGCATTCTACTCAAACCAAGCATTGGATAGGAAAAGAAAAAAAGCTTTTAGAAAAGCTGGTTAGAATTTTAAAATGGCCTGTATTTTTTTAGAGAAGAAATGTGGTTTGGCATCAACAAGGGAAGTGGATAAGATGCAGTGTAACCGGAAAAATGCATTTTCTAGCCTCATCCTGAGAGCAAAGCTGAAGTGTGAGCTTTTGAATAGTTAGTTGCTCAGATATTTGCTTTAGAATGCCCACCAGGGGGCCTCAGTGATATTTTTTTTTCTTTCCAGGAAGGATGGTAAATAGCACTTTGATCCATTGGGAAAGTGTGTATTTACATGATGTCTCTAGTCTTGTCTCACTAACCAACCGAATGGAGTCTCCCTCCAAGCCCAAGAGAAGCAGGTGACTCACCTGGTGGTTTGTGCCTCCACACAGGGCCCTGAACAGATGCGCCTCAACCTGACTCAGCTGGTGGTTTTTCCTGTATTGTGCTCTAATTCCTCATGCCTCTTGCCCTTGCCCTTCCTGTTTCTTCACTTTCCTTTCCATCATCATTTGAAACCTCTCTCTCAACATTTCCCTTGATCTCCACTGGCCTTGCTTGAATCTCACATTTTGCTTGAAGGCCATTCGGCTCTGTGGGCTGGTATATTTTTGTTCTGTATCTTGATGGAGGAAAATAAGGTAAGATTAAATCAGAAGAATGCATGGGTGTCTCACAGTAGCCTTTGTTCATGGATCTGGGCTGGAAGTCAGGACTAGTCCGTGGGCAAGTCACTTATTGGCTGAGGTTTGACAGTGTGCCAGCCTTGGTGCCACCAGGTTTACACGCAGCAGTTTAATTAACTTAACCCAGTGGAGTGCTCCTTGTTATTATCCTCACTTTACAGAAATGGAGAAGGAGACTTGGAGAAGCTAAGTGTCCAGCTAAAAGCATACAGATTTGAACCTAGAAAGCCTGATTTCAGAGCCTGCTGTAAACTGCAGGTTGTATCTACCACAGAATTCTTATGTTGAGACCTAACCTCCAATGTGAGGGTTTTGGGAGGCGGGGCCTTTGAGTCAGAGCCCTCAGGAATGGGGTTAGTGCCTTTATACACTGGAGGAAGCTCCCTTGCCACTTCCACTATGTGAGGCACTGTGAAAAGATAGCTGTGGGAACTGGGAAGGGGGCTCTCACCAGACACCGAGTGTGCAGTCACCTTGATCTTGCACTTCCCTGCCTCCAGAATTCATTTAAGCTGGGGTTTTCAAATAAAATAAAGGAATTCACTTAAATAGGAATTTCTCAAGATCAGCAGTATTGATGTTTTGGGCCACATAATTCTGTGTTGTGCAGTTTGTTCTGTATTTTGGAAGGGTGTTTAGCAGTATTCTCAGTTTGTACCTACCAGATCACAACAGCAGTTCCCCTTGCCCAGTTGTAACAAAGAAATATGTCCTCGGGCTTTGCCCTGGGTGGGGGAGAGGGTGGCAAAATCACCCCTGGCTGAGAACCACTGGCCTAAATAATTTTCATGACACTTTCTAGATTTAACAGTCTACAGTTTGATGTAGAATTTGGTTTCCCTCTCTCAGTTTTTCTTTTCTTCTCACCTTTTTATTCCTTCTCTTTACTTAGTTTAACCTTCTATAAATTAAGTATAACGAATGTGCCCAAGTTTATATAGAGTTGCTCTGAGGATGAAATGAATCAATGACTGCTGAATCCTCAAGGTGGCCCTTGTCACATGTTAAGTGCTCCTAAAGCCAAGTGTATTGTTAAGATCCTCCTCCCTGCAAGCAGATTAATAACTGCAACCCCATGTCATCCAGCTCACTGTGGGAGGAGGAGAGAAAGGAACGCGGTCACTCTGAGGACTCCACAGGAAGTTCTTTCCTCTTGGCCCGAAGCCCATTTGTAATGGCTAGAGGTTCTTGTGGTTTGGGGAAAATTAGAACATACTTTATGTGTAGTCTATTAATTGATGCAAATCACTTTCCCTTCAGTCAGATTTATATAATGGCATATTTCAAGTGACAGACCTTGCTATTTGTCATTTTCACTAAGGAACACCCTTAGCTGCTTTCCATCTGTGAACTCTGAAGAGAGGCTGATAAGTTTCTCTCATTTAAATGTAGCACGGATGCTTTCAAAGAACCCATTCCCTCTGAAGGGAGTGGAATTGATAGACCTGGACCTTGAAAGCTCCTTTGATATACTGATGCTCTGTGGAGCTTGGCAAGGCAGTTTTTCCACCCACCCTGAAGCATTTTGTGTTTCCTTGGATCTATTTTAGACTCTTACTTTGCATACTACCTGCAATGAGGCCAGCAATTGCCTTTCCCATAGAGAAAAGTAAGAATATTTTTCTTCTGGAAAGAGCCAATACCCATCTTCCTTCCCACCCCATATCCAGACCTAAACAATATCCCCATTTTACCTCAAGTATATAAGCGTCTTTGCCTTCCACTCATCTTCCATGTTCTCGTCACTGGGTCAACTTTCTTTTTAGCCAAACCCTTTGGTGAATGAAGCCTTGGGGCTTGTTGGGCTGGGGCCAGAAGTCTGTCCTTTGAGGTCATGCTTTCTCTTGCACATTGATATTTTGAGGGGCTTTCTCAGCTTTCAGGAAATAGCACCACTCACCTTCTGCCTCTCTTGCAGTATCTCCCCATCTTTCATTCTTCCCAATTTCTGTTCTATCCTTTGCATTAGGCTCTTTCCTTTCTCACTTTCCTATAAATGTAAGTCACTATCCACAAGGGGAAGAATTTAAAAAGAGCATTTTTCCTATTGCCCCCTGTACCCAGAGAACACCCACAGACCGACATTTCTACCAAAGGTTTAGTCCACAGATGCTCATTGAATCTCGTCATGGAATTAGGATTGATTACTGGGATGTGTATCAAATGTTCTGGGTAAAAATATTGACAGTTTTTAAAAATCGAAGCATTTTGCAAGCTTTTAAATATGTTAATATGGATTTCAAAGAAAGAAGATAAATACAAGTTTCTCAAATGTATGTAATTGCATGCCCCTCTTTTTAATAATGGAGCACTTTATAGTTTTCTGTGCAACATGTTTTAGGAAGCACTACTCTAGGACATTTTACTTGTCATGTTTCAAATGCTCCTTGGAATTTTATATGCTTGATATTTTAAAATTAAATCTCCTTACGTTGGGATCAAACAATGCCCTACAATGGCTAAAAAGAGCACAAGTTTATAAAAAGACAAAAAACATAGCCTAGCTTACCTGCTGTCTTAAAAAGTATTAAAATACAGAGTGCTATATGTCACTGAGGTGATCAATGAGATGAACTCGCTGGGAATACACATATGAAAAATCTTTTACTTTCCTAATCATGACTTAACAAGGCAAGGATAGTGCTGATTTGCTTACTTCTAAATATGTCTTGTGTATAACCCATAGCTTTACAGGAACTTTTAGTTAGAAAATAGTATCATTTAGGGTAATTAAGACTATATATATACATACACACACATATTTTATGCTCTATTGAGGCCAGTTTAAACCACAAGTTCAATCTCACTGCCAAGTCAGCCTTCTCCCTCCTCTCCAGTAGGCCTCAGTGGTGGCATAAGGACACAAGGGCTCATGGAGTGACATTCTCTCTTACTATCCTTTGTCCTTCTATTTATTTTGTGCATCCTCTTAAGTTTTGTAGGTTTGGAGGAAAGAAAAAGAAGCTAAGTCTGCTCGCATATTTTTGTGACTATTAATGTTTTTCACAATGGGTATGTAAATGCTGGCTTTTTGTCTGGTGCACTGATGGTCCTTTGGAGGCTGCACTAGACCAAAGTACTGTACCCAGTAAGAGCAGTGCACTCTCAAGCTAATCTCCTGTGCCTGCTCCTACTTTTGCTGCTGCTGGTGTACCCTGGGTCTTGTAATGCTGGCCAGGGTAGCTTCAAGATGGCCCAAGGCCATTTATCTTCTAGACATCCACTTGGCTCTCAAGAAATGCATGCATCCTTGCTGAGTAGTCTGTTTTCACCTTGCTCCAGTCAGACTCCTACCTTAAGGCAGATCCACTTTTCATGATTGTGTATGTGAAGTATCTGTGGATGCATATCAAATTCTTCTCAGAAGTCCCTCATCCATCTTCACTCTGGCAGCTGCACTGGTGTAGGCCTACTGGTGCCCTGCAGCTCAGCAAACACCTAGGCAAGGTGAGTGATGCTAGCCACCATTCACACAGGGATACTACTCCATGAAACTTTTGAACCTCTCTCAGTCAATTTGTAGCAGTGGGGAGTAGCATTCTATCCCCTCTCCAAAGAATGTAGGAAAAAAGAGGCCATTGAACTTTTCACCTCAAGAAAAAATCTCCAACCAATTCTCTTCTATCACCTTTGCAATTCCTAGTTTTCCCTTAGTAAGGCTACTAGTAGGTGATGGAGATTAATAATTATTGGACTAGTTTTCTGTTATTCTTAGCATGGATGGCACTAGCATTCTTCTTTAGTGTTACTATCTATCTATTGAAAAAACTCATTTAATATCTTTAATCCCTATGTGCAGATATTCTTCCTAATTTCTTTTGTTGGTACTAAATAATTTCTAAGGCAATTTCCATTGCTTGACAGTCTTTTGTTATGAGGTAATACTGATAGAAATACCTGCCTCATTCATATGCTATTTTCTTGGGCTCTATTCCCAGGAGGGGTACATCAAAGTGAAAGGGCATTAACAATTTTCCAGCTTTTGAAACTTTAGAGCTAAAGCCCCTGTTAAATGACTGCTAAGTATTTACAAGTGAGTTTATTAAACTTTTGAATTAAGGATAATTGCACAGAAATTAGAATAGTAAGCACTTAATAGATTTTACATGTAATTTTAGTAAATGGAATTTGACAATTCTTGGCTAATCGTTTTTAATTTTATCCATCTAGAGCTGTATCCCCTTACCAGTTCTGTTACCTGGCTGGGTTGGTTTCCATACATTCATTCTCATTTTCATATTCTCTCTCTCCACTCCTCCAACCTCTTTCTCCTTCTTCCTTTCTCCCTTCCTCCCCTCCCTGGCCTGCCCCCAACTCTGTTTTCCTATTTTGTTGTTTGCTTAATCACACTTCTCTATTAGTGTACTTTCCCCGCTGGGTTCTCCAGCTGTGAGACTCTTCCTCAACCCCCTTCCCCCATTCTCCAGCTGTCTCCAAGGGCAACTTCAAACTGCTGATTTTAACATATTTTGTTTGTGTTTAGCAGGGGCCAGGGACTCCTGTTAACTTCTAAAATGTTAACTTCTAAAATATGATGCAAAGACAACATTTTGCTCCTAATTAAGCCTTTCATTAAGGGGAAGAATAAAAGGGTACAGAGGTTTAGGGTTTTAAATGGCCACCAACCCAGAAAAAGGCAGACACTAGTCAAATAAGTAATACAAGAGTTTAAAGGAGACTGAAGCCCACAGCTCTGTCTCTCAAGAGTTGGGGGTAACATCATTTTCTTGCCTTCACTCAGGCTGGGCTGTCTACTTGGGAAAGCAGCAGAAATGTTAGGCAGGAACCCCTGAAGTGGACAACGCAAGAAACTCCTCTTATGAAGGCACCGATTTTCATGTCTTCCAGTATCCTGGAGGTATGTTGTAATTTTTCAAACATTCGCAACATGAAATGTCAAGAAAGAGACCCTTTGTTAGCTTCATTCAAGGAGGAAAATTGAGATGCAGCTGGGAGAAGCAGGAAGCAACCAGTCAGCAAGATAGCAAGGAGAATTTATATTACATGGCAACTTGTGAACGTATTTGCTTTAAGACAGACACAGTGCTGCTATAAGCAAGGCAGGATGTAAATGATTTTTTAAAAAACAAGTGTTGGCTTAGATTTTGACTCAGATGGTGCTCCACAAAACCTGGTATTCAGTGAAAGTATTCTGAACAAATGAGAAGGTCTGCAGCCCAAAGCTTTAACAGAGGAAGCCCTCAGTACATTTTCCTGACTTTCTTGTTAGCTATTTCCTAGCATTCCTAATTTGGCATACAAAGAGGATAATAATGGACATAGTTCTATTATGTCCATTATTCCTGGTAAACCAGTTCACCCCTGATCATGCATGTCGATGAGATTCAGAGAGGCCCTCAGGGCTCTGTGAGCTCCTAGTAAAAGCCCACACACTTTACCTCCGCTCCACAGCCTACCCCTCTACCCAAGAGTGTTATTTTCCAATCTCCCAAAAAGAGAAATGAAAGAGGGCAGACATAGGTGGTGAATGACTTACACCCCTAAACAGGTTTGACATCTGTGAAAAAAAGAGGGGGAAGGAGGGAAGATTGAGTAGGAGAGCCTCAGACTATAGGATAACCTTTAGTAAGTCTTGACGAGGCCAATTGGAAGGCCCAGGGGAAGAGGAGTCCTGCCTTTGGCAGCAATGGCCCATTTCTAGTACTCCCCCTATGCTCAGTGTTGTGGGAATAGCCCAGAAAGACTGTGGCATTGGTATGAACAGGGCATAGATCACTAAAGTGAAGCAGCTGGAGGCTGTCAGCTAACAGCAAGGTTCTCTTTTGCAGGGAGATCTGAGCAGTCACCCTCATGCTGCCATACCATGACACAGCTCACCACATCACTACCAAATGTGAGGCGCCAATCCTAAAAAGGAAACTCTCCCTAAAGCAACTTCCCCTTTCTTTGTAGAGACCATCAGACCTAATGCTATTATGCCTTATATTCCCATTTGGCTCATGCACTATGAAAAGTTTAAGACTCTCATGCTGTTGATTATTGTCCAAAATGTCATATCCATTCAGTATTCTAATGAGACTCTATCATAAACCACTTCCTTTCCACCCAAACCCTTCCACTTGCTCTCTTTGAACTCTTAGAATGTCATGAGCAAAATTGCTCATATCCTGAATATTCCTAAGAATGTTCTCTTATTTAGAACAGAACCAGGCTTACTCCAAGGATCCTGCTTCCTTTTCAAATGGTTATTTTTTGTATCATATTAATATATGTTGAGTATGGAAGAGAGTAGAGTGGAAGTGGTTATTCCTTATTTCTTTTTTTTAAAGACATATTTACTTCCCCTCTTAAAAACATCTCTATTAAAGAACTCATCAGACTATACCCCTTACTCATTTTTCTTGTTATCATTATCTTTCAACTTTGGGGTCACTGTCTTCTTTCATTGAAGAGTTAGCACTATCTTCCTTTTCACTACTACTACATCTGTTACTATTTGGGGGAACTTCGTCATCCACGTAGCAGATCTACTCAATACTCTGGCTGGTCAGTTGGATGAATTTGTCCTGCTGCTCGCTGAGACCAACCTCTCCACTCAGCATTGAATCTTTCCCCCATCTACTCATGCAAAGGATTCCTACAATTATGTCCTCTTTTCTGTCTTCAAAATGTGCCCACTTCCTACTAGATTATTCCTGTCAGCTGTTGTATTTTTCATACGAATTACATAAGTAGTAATAGTAAAATAAATATTTTCATCCTAAAATAAAGCCCCTGTCATTTTTTGTACACCACTTCCCCATCATTCTTAGTTTAGAAATTCTATTTATTGCTACTTTGCTAGAGTTTACCTTCCTGTTTTCCGCAGCCTTAATTAAACCTAAACCTAAATGTTCCATAAATATACCAAAATTAAATAATCAATTTACGTGCCCACTGGTATGAATTCTTTAACACACCGGTGTATCTTCCAATCTTTACCACTACCCATCCCCTTTAACACATAGATTTGCTTAAAATAATATGAAACTTTAATGTGATCATTTTAATTTTTCCTCAACAAGAGGTAGATGGACACACCCTAGAGAGGCCCCCAGTGAGTCACACCTTTGTGTAAGTCCTTCCCCTTGAGCATGAGTTTCTAACCAATAGCATCTTGCAAAAGTTAAGAAAGAGATTTTTTTAAATTTTATTTTTATTGTTGACACTATTATAGGTGTCAAAACTAGTTTGTTTTCCATCAGTTCTTTCAGCTACACTAAATATGTAAGTGAGAGAGGCTATCATTTTCTTTTTTTAAAATATTATTGATTATGCTGTTATAGTTGTCCCAGATTTTTTTCCCCTTTATTCCTCTCTAGTCTGCAGCTCCCTCCCACCAGCATTTTCCCACCTTAGTTCGTCTCCATGGGTCATAAATATAAGTTCTTTGCCTTCTCCATTTCCCATACTATTCATCACCTCCCCTTGTCTATTTTGTACATACAAATTATGCTTCTTATTCCCTGTATCTTTCCCCCCATTCTTCCTACTTCCCTTCCCCACTGATAACCCTCCATGTGATCTCCATTGCTGACATTCTGTTCCTGTTCTAGTTGTTTGCTTAGTTTGTTTTTGTTTTTAGGTTCAGTTATTGGTAGTTGAGAGCTTGTCATGTTTATAGTTCATAGTTTTGATCATCTTCTTTTTCTTAGATAAGTCCCTTTAACATTTCAGATAATAAGGGCTTGGTGATGATGAACTCCTTTAACTTGACCTTATCTGAGAAGCATTTTATCTGCCCTTCATTCTAAATGGTAGCTTTGCTAGATAGAGTAATCTCGGGTGTAGGTCCTTGCATTTCATGACTCGGAATACTCCTTTCCAGCCCCTTCTTACTTGCAAGATTTCTTTTCAGAAATCAGCTGATAGTCTTATGGGAACTCCTTTGTAGGTAACTGTCTTCTTTTCTCTTGCTGCTGTTAAGATTCTCTCCTTCTCTTTAATCTTGGATAATGTCATTATAATGTGTTTTGGTGTGTTCTTCTCCAAAGAGGAACTAACCTTTCCAACTTCTTTGGAACTCTCTGAGCTTCCTGGACTTCCTGGAAGTCTATTTCCTTTGTCAGATTGGGGAAGTTCTCCTTTATTATTTGTTCAAATAAGTTTTCCACTTGTTGCTCTTCCTCTTCTCCTTCTGCACCCCTATGATTCAGATGTTGGAATATTTAAAGTTTTCCCAGAGGTTCCTCAGCCTCTCCTCATTTTTTTTGAATTCTTGTTTCTTCATTCTGTTCTGGTTGAATATTTACTTCTTTCTTCTGCTCCAAATCATCTATTCGAGTCCTGGTTTTCTTCCCTTCACTGTTGGTTCCCTGTATATTTTTCTTTATTTCACTTTATACAATCTTCTCTTCTTCTTCTCTTTTGTGACCATACCATACTCAACTATTTCCATGTGCATCCTGATTACCAGTGTTTTGAGCTGTGCATCTGATAGGTTGGTTATCTCTTCATTGCTTAATTCAATTTTTGGAGCTTTTATCTGTTCTTTCATTTCAGATATATATATATAGTCTTAGAATGCCTGTTACCTAGTAAGAAGCAGAGCCTTAGGTATTCACCAGGGCAGGGCAACCCTCTTCACTGCATTGTGGTGCTGCATTGTTGGGGGGGGGTCCAAAAGGGAACAGTGCTACTTGCTAGCTCTTGGCCAGCTTTCAGTCACTTCCACTGCTACCTGTAAGGAAATTGGGCCCTTCTGGTGCTGATTCCTGGGTGGGTGGTTTTGTGTACATATTAGGACCCTGTGGGTCTCTCCAACAAACTCTCCTGTCAGGCTGAAATTTTCTCCCACTGCCACAATTCCCATAGGTTTCTATAGCCAGAGGTTTTGAAACTTTATTTCCTAGTGCTGGAACCCTAGGTTTTGTGGTCTCTCTCACCCCCCAGTTGTTCCTCCTGGTTTATCTGCAAGCAAATGTGGGACTGCCTACTCTGCCAGCCTCTGCCCCACACACTCATTCCTCTAAACGCCCCCTTGCCACAAATCCTCTCTGCCCCACTGCCTGTTTCTGCCCCTCCCACTGGTCTGGATGAATGTTTCTTCTTTAACTCCTCAGCTATCAGACTTCCATACAGTTCAATTTTCTGGCAGTTCTGGTTGTTCTTTGTTTTCAAATTTGTTGTTGTCCTTCTTTTGTTTGTGAGAGGAGGCACAGCATATCTATCTATGCCTCCATCTTGGCTGGAAGTCCCTCAAGTCCCTGTCTTGACTTACACTCCTATCACCCCATTTCCCTGTTCCCCTTCAAAATAGAATGCCTCATGTTTATCCTCACTTCCCTGTCCAATCAGGCTTTCATCCCCTCTACTTCAGTAATTACTAATACTGATTTTTCCAAGTTTACCAAGGACCTCCATGTTGTAGACACGGTGTTAACTACCCTTTTCTCATCTTGCTGAGCTTCTTAGAAATATTTCAATTTTCTATCACCTTGCCTTTATAATATTTCTTTCATTTTGGCTCAGAATCATCACATTCACTGTTTCTTCCTGCTTATTCACCTTGGCTGACTCTTCCTTCATCCCCTACTACAGCTTTACTGAGATACAATTGACAAATAACATTGTGTAATTTTAAGGTGTACAATGTGATGACTGGATATATGTATATATTTTGAAATGATTACATAGTAAGATAAGTGAATACATCCAAAACCTCATATAGTCATTTTTTGGTGTGTGTATGATTAAAAGATTTAAGATCTAATCTTCTTAGTAATTTTCAAGTACATGATACAATATTGTTAGCTATAGTTATAGTGCTGTATGTTAAATACTTGGAACTTATTTATCTTGTAAGTGACAGTTTGTACCCTTTGACCATCGTTTTCTCATTTGCCTAATCCCTGATCCCCTGGTGCCAGCTGTCTACACTCTGTTTCTATGAGCTTGACTTTTTTATATTCCACATGTTAATGATATCATACAGTAGTTGTCTTTCTCTCTCTGATTTACTTTACTTAGCATAATACCTTCAAGTTTCTCTCATATCACAAATGGCAGAATTTCCTTCTCTTTCTCTTTTATGGCTGAATAATATTCTTCTGTGTGTGTGTGTGTGTATAAAATCTTCATTTTTTTACCTTTGAATGTTAGTATGCCCCTGGTTCCGCTCTTGGCCCATGTATTTCCCTGTTTATGCTGACTTCCTAGATGATCTCATTTGATTCTCCACTGATCACTACTCTTGCATGCAACAGTCTAATGACACCTCTGCCAAACGCTACTGAAATGTACTGTAGTCAAACACCATTTTTGGGTTTTCTTCTACCTTAATGTGTGTGTGCACACAGACACACTTCTCTTGCATTCTTTCTTTATTTGGAAAATGCCACCATATTTCTTCAGTTGCTTAGGTCAAAAACCAGGTGGTATGCTTAATTCCTGTCTTTCCTTTGCAAACCATATCCTTATGTTTTGCCAGCGAGTCTTGTCAGTCCAGCTTTAAATTATACCCTGGATCTGACATCTTCTAGCTGTCACCACTGCTAGCACCTTGTTAGTGGCCACTATCACTTCTCTTCTATGCTATTGCAATAATCTTCTCAATGGTTTTCCCTTTTGCACTTTTGCCCTTAATATTGCTTATTCTCCACATCACAGACAGTGATTTTGTAGAAATCAGATTAATTCATGCCACATGGGGTTCACTCTAATCATGCCAAATAAGCATTTAAATATAGTTGAAAGAGAAAAGCATTAAATTTGATAAAACTTACATTGCTCTTTCCATTTTTCTTTCTGTTCATCTGTCTGCACCTATGCACACACTGTCCTGATGCCTAGATTGATCTTTCCTCTACAAAACCTATTCAACCTTCACCTGTCTGACCCTTCTTTTACCTGTCAGGAAATGGCTCCTTCTCCAATTCTAAAAAGATTCTCCCAGACAGAGTTAGTTTGTGCCTCACTGTGCATGGTTTTCACCTCTTCACGGCATCTGCCACACTGTTGTGTAAATTCTTTCTATATATCAATTTCCTTTCACTAGATTTTTACCTACTTGTGTCCCCATAGTTTAACATGCTGCCTGACACAGAGTAGGATAAACATGTGCTTGAAGAATAATTAAATAAATAACATGGCATATAATTTTTCCCACATTATAGTAAGAAGAATATAATCAGCATGATATTGAATGACTTTTTAAACATAAGAGCAAAAACAGCCTATTTAGGGCCAGTCACTAAGAGCACCAAAGGTTTTTGTCTCTTCATTAAGAGTCATTTAGAAGAAAGGCTAAGAAAGAAGTACCCAAAATGTGTAATCAAAAGTAGTGTAACCAGGTCTATCTAATGAAAAAACCCCAAGGTTTGTAATATATACTTTAGTTATAAAGATATAACTATAACTTTCCAGTCTTTGAAAATAAAAAATATAAATTTGCTGACTTTCAGCAGGTTTTTAAAAATATTCTGTGGCTTCATTAATAACTTCTGTCTTGGTTTGGGGTAAAAATAAAAACATCAAAAATATGTTTGAAAAAATCCTTTAATTTCAAAATTATTGCTAAACTATAAACTCATTTTCAAAAACAATGTCTGCAATGTGTGGTATACAGTGTTTTAATCTTTTCTGCAGAAGTGTGAGTGGTGTGCACACTAAGGGGTAATTCTGTAGGAATAGACTTCTAAATTCAATTCAGCACTTTTACCAAGAATGGAGAAGCTTAAAAATTAAGCCAGCAGGCATCCAAAGCCTGAGAGAGCACTACTGGATGCATTCTTAATTAGAGCCAATAAAGTGTGTTTTTAGGGAGAACTTTCCCACGGAAAGCTCAATGGCAAAACTCAGAAGAAACAAACAAATTAAATTCTCTATATTAACTGCTTGGCACACTGCTTCTCATGGAGTTATTTAGCCCAACATGATAGTTGTCAAAATTTCACTTTAAAAACTCCAAATAACCCTAAATAAAGTACCAATGACTTGCATATTTTTCACAAAACAAAATAATCCATGCTAATTTCAAGTCTTACCGGGGTACTAGCAGAAAAGAGAATGCTGGAGCATGAATGTGTTGAATGATAAAGCCTTAAGCATCTTGGATTTTGTTGACATCACTGTTTTTAATTTGTTTTTATAAACAGTGGGAAGAAGGGTTTTCAGAAACTACTATAAAGGACACTTGGACAACATCAAGGGGGAAGGTGGAAACAAGGGAGGGTGGTAGGTTTGGAGGTGGTGGGGAGAAAATATGGACAACTATAATTGAATAGCAATAAAATAATTTAAATTAAAAAGTTTTTATTTTAAAAGTATATTATATTGATTATGTTATTACAGTTATCCCATTATTTCCCCCACTGCCCTTTATACCCAGTAACCCCATACCCTCCAGCAATCCCACCCTTGGTTCATGTCCAGGGGTCATACTTATAAGTTCTTTGGCTTCTCTACTTCAATTAGTATTCCCAAATACCCTCTTTCTATTCTGTACCCATCAACTATGCTTCTTATTCCCTATACCCTTTCCCCTATTCTTCTCCCTCACCCTACCTGCTTACAACCCTCCAGATGATCATCTCTTGACTCTGCTCCTATTCTAGCTTCTTGCCCAGTTGTGTTTTTTAGATTCCTTTTTTGATAGTTATGAGCATGTTGTCACTTTACTGTTCATAGTTTTGATCTTATTCTTTCTCCTAGATAAGTCCCTTCGACATTTCATAGAACAAAGCCTTGGTGATAATGAACTCCTTTAGCTTTACCTTGTCTGGGAAGCACTTTATCTGCCCTTACATTCTAAATGTTAGGTTTGCTGGATAGAGTAATCTGGGATGTAGGTCCTTGCTTTTCATCTCTTTGAAAACTCTAGAAAAACAACTAAGGGATACAGAGATAGCCAACCTATAAGATGCCGAGTTCAAAACACCGGTGATAAGGATGCTTAGATAAATGATTGAGAATAGTCACAAAATAAAGGAAGAAGTAAAGGCTATACAAAGTGAAATAAATAAAAGTATATAGGGAACCTACAGTGAAGAGAAGTAAGCCCAGATTCAAATAAACAATTTAGAAGAAAAGGAAGAGATAGTCAACCATAACAAAGAGAAGAAAGAATAATTAAAAAAAAATGAGGAGAGGCTTAGGAACCTCTCAGACAACTTTAAACATTTCAACATCCTAATCATAGAGGTGTCAGAGAAGAGGAAAAGCAAGAAATTGAAAACTTATTTGAAATAATAATGAAAGAAAACTTCATCAATTTGGTGAAGGAAATAGACATATAAGTCCAGGAAGCTCAGAGAATTCCAAACAAGTTGTACTCAAGAAGGATCACACCAAAACACACCATAATTAAAATACCAAAGGTTAACTACAAAGAGAGAAACTTAAAATCAGCAAGAGGAAAGAAGAATGTTACTTATGAAGGAGTTTCCACAACACTATCAACTGATTCTCAAAAGAAACATTACAGGCAAGAAGGGAGTGGAAGAAGTTTTCTTTTTAACTTCTTAAGCATTATTTACTTTATGAGAATATTTGTGTGACACACTTTGTGTGTTTGTGTAAGTATTTAAATAAGGTCAAGAAAAATGAAAGATTCTAAACTGTCAACAATAAAGCTATCTGGACATTAGAATTGCAAGTGGGAAGATAAATATGTCTTCTAAAATATTTTTTTATCTATATTATTATTATTTGAGCTTATATAGAATACTTTATGATTAAAGAAATAAAATCATGTACCGATTTATTTGTGGAAAATCCTTTTCTGGAACTATTTGGTGGCAAGCACAGAATGCAAACATACAGGTGCTTTTTATAGGTAGTGGAACTTCTAAGAAATACTGAGTACCATATTCCAAATGTGGTGTAATAAGTAGCATTTTTGTTTTTTTTTTTGAAGGTATATTAGTGGTGCACATAACTCTGTACTAGTTACCAGATGATTAAATCAATCTAAGCATTTTTTTCATCAAATGTGCAATGGAAATATTTACAAGGCACAAATATACCTAATAATTTAGATGCAAAATCTTGTAGACCTTTATGTGGTAATTATGAATATTTTAGGAAATTTTAAGTGTAAAGGTATTAATAAATAGATTGAGCTGACATTCACTACACTGAGCTGTTTAAGGGCATGTGCTCTATCTCACCCATTCATTGATTCATTCATTTATTCATCCAACGAGTGTTTTTAAAAATCTCATTTCTGAATTTCTAACACCTTGCATAAAGTCTTGCACATAATGGGTGCTCTCTTATCTTACTGAATATGTGAGTAAATGAGCAATTACTAGTAACCCAACAAAGATTAGTTTTTTTCTACAAAGATTTTCTCAGTTGTTTTTTTTTTTTTTGAGGAGGTATACTGGGAAAATCATTTTAATAAAACTCTGTTTCTGCTAAAAGAATATACTTCCATCAAACCAGCATTGCAAGATATCTTAAAGGGACTGCTTTAAGAAGATGAAGAAAAAGAGTAAGAGAGAGGAGGAAAATAGGTACAAAGGGAGTAAAATGGCAATGAATAAGTACCCATCAATAATAACTCTAAATGTTTCAGTCTAAAGACCTAGGGTAGCTGAATTGATAAGGAAACATTACCTGCACAAATGCCGCCTACAAGAGACCCATCTTGGAACAAATGACCTACACAGACTGAAAGTGAAGTGTTGGAAAAGAATATAACAAACAAAAGGACATGGGAAAAAAGCCATGGTAGTAAACTTATATCAGACAAAATAGACTTCAAAAAGAAGACCATGAAAGGGAAGAATCCACCAAGGAGCATAAATATTGTAAGCATATATGCACCCAACATAGGAGGAACCAAATATATAAGGAAAATCCTGGAAGACTTCAAGAAAGATATAGACACTAGCACAATTATAGTAGGGGATTTTAACATCCTAATGTCAGCAATGGATAGATCTTCCAAATGAAATATCAGCAAGGATGTTGAGGAATGGAATGACTGACTCATTAGATCAGATGGACTTAACTGATACATACAGAACCTTTCATCCGAAAGAAGCAAAATGCACATTCTTTTCAAATGCACATAGGATATTTTCAAAGATAGACCACATGATAGGACACAGAACAAACCTCAACAAATTCAAGAAAATTGAAATCATATCCAGCACTTTCTTGTACCACAAAAGCTTGAAACTAGAAACGAACCTTAAGGAAAAAACTCAAAAACACTCAAACTCATGAAGACTGAATAGCATGCTATTAAACAATCAATGGGTCAATAATGAGATCAAGGAAGAAATAAAAAATATTCTGGAAACAAGTGAAAATGAACCTACAACAATTCAAAACCTATGGGACACAAGGAGGGAAGTCCCGACAGGGAAGTTCACAACAATATAGGCCTACCTTAAAAAGATAGAAACATTTCAAATAAACAACCTAACATTACATCTGCAAGAACTGTAGGAACAACACACAAAGCCCAGAGGAAGTAGATGGAAGGAAATAATCAAGATCAGAAAAGAGTTAAATGACCTAGAGACTAAAAGAACAATTTAAAGGATCAAAAAATCCAGAAGATGGTTCTTTGAAAAGATAAACAAAATTGGCAAGCCTTTAAGCAGACTCATCAAGAAAAAAAGAGAGGACCCAAATAAACACAATCAGAAATGAAAGAGGAGAGATTACAACTGATACCACAGAAATACAAAGGATTGTAAGAAATTACTATGAACAACTATAAATCAAGAAATTTGAAAACCTGAATGAAATGGACACATTTCTAGAAAAATACAATCTTCCAATATTGAATCAAGAAGAAGCAGAAAGCCTGAACAGACCAGTAACAGCTGGTGAAATCGAAGCAGCAGTAAAGTAAACCCCCAGCACACAAAAGCCCTGGAGCAGACAGTTTCACTGGAGAATTTTATGAAACATTTAAGGAAGAGCTAACTCCTTTCCATTTCAGGTTATTCCAAAAAATCCCAGAAAAGGGAAGACTCCCAAACTCTTTTCATGATGCCAGCATCATCCTAATATGAAAACCAGATAAAGACACAATGAAGAAAGAAAACTAAAGGCCAATATCATTGATGAAGATAGATGCAACAATCCTCAAAAAAATATTGGCAAACCACATCTAGCAATACATTAAAGAGATTGTACACTGCCCTGGCCGGTGTAGTTCAGTGGATTGAGCATGGGCCTGTGAACCAGAGGATCATGGTTTGATTCCCAGTCAGGGCGCATGCCTGAGTTGCAGGGCAGTTCCCAGCAGGGGATGCATGAGAGGCCAACCATATATTGATATTTCTCTCCCTCTCTTCTTCCCTTCCTTTCTAAAGATAAATCAATTAAAAAAAACTTTAAAAAAGATTGTACACCATGATCAAGTGGAATTCATCCTAGGCATGCAAGGATGGTACAATATTCACAAATCAATACACATGATACATCACACACAAAAAAGGAAAGACAAAAATCACATGATCATATCAATGGATGTGGAAAAGCATTTGATAAGGTACATCATCCACTTATGATAAAAACACTGAGTAAAGTGGGAGTACAGAAAGCATACCTCAACATAATAAAGACCATATATGAAAAAGCTACAGCCAACATTACAGCCAACAAGCAAAAACTAAAAGCTTTCCCACTAAGATCAGGAACAAGATAAGGATGTCCGCTTTCACTACTTCTATTCAACATAGTACTGGAAGTCCTAACCATAGTGACCAGACCAAAAAAAAAAGAAATAAAAGGCAACCAAATTGGAAAAATGGAAGCAAAACTGTCATTGTTTCCAGATGACATAATAGTGTATGTAGAAAACCCTATAGGCTCCACCAAAAAACTGCTTGACCTAATAAGTGAATTTGGCCAAGCAGTTGTGTACAAAATCAATATTCAGAAACCAAAGATATTTTTGTAGACGAACAACAAAATATCAGAAATAGAAACCAGCCTTAGCTGGTGTGGTTCAGTGGATTGGGTGGCCACCAAAGTGTCACCAGTTTGATTCCCAGTCAGGCCATATGCCTGGCCTGTGAGCCAGGTCCCCAGTAAGGGGTGCAAGAGGCAACCACACATTAATGTTTTTCTCCTTCTCTTTCTCCTTCCCCTACCCTCCCTAAAAATAAATAAATACAATCTTTAAAACAATTAAAAAAAAAAAAAGAAAAAATCAGGAAAAGAATCCTATTTGCTATAGCAACAAGAAAAATAAAATACCTAGAAAACCTTACAAAGGAGGTGAAAGACCTATACTCAAAAAACTACAGAACACTAAAGAAAGAAATTAAGAAAGACACAAATAAATGGAAGCATATATCCTGTTCATGGATTGGAAGAATGTACATATCAAAATGTCCATATTACCCAAAGGAATTTACAGATTAAATGCAATCCCTATTAAAATACCAATGACATATTTCACAGACATAGAACACACATTTCAAAAAATTATTTGGAGCCATAAATGATGCTAAATAGCCACAGCAAGTCTGAGAAAGAAAAACAAAGTAAGACAAATCACAATACCTGATATCAAACTATATTACAAGGCCACTGTAATCAAAACAGTCTGGTACTGGCATAAGAACAGATGCATAGATCAGTGGACCAGAATAGGGAGCCCAGATAAACCCATATCTCTATTGTCAATTAATATTTGGCAGAGGGGGGAAAAGCATAACATAGAGTAAAATTAGCCTCTTCCACAAATGATGTTGGGAGATCTGGACAGCTACATGCAAAAAATGGAACTAGACCACCAACTAACACCATACATGAAAATAAACTCAAGAGGGATAAAGGCTTTAATACAAATCATGACACAATAAAAGTCCTAGAGGAGAATAGGCATGAAAATCTCAGCTATTCCACGGAGCAATATTTGTACTGATATGTCACCTAGAGCAAGAGACATAACAGAAAGAATAAACAAATGGAACTCCATGAAAAAAAAGCTTCTGTATATCTGAAGAAAACATTAGCAAAATGAAAAGGGAACCCACTTTATGGGAAAATACATTTACCAATGATACCTTGGGCAAGTGTTTGATCTCCAAAATACATAAAGAACTCACACAACTCCACTCCAGGAATACAAACAACCCAATTAAAAATGAGTAAAGGACCTGAACAGACATTTCTCCAAAGAGGACATACAGAGGGCCCAGAGACATATGAAAAGATGCTCAGCATCAATAGTCATCAGAAAGATGCAAATTCAAACCACAATGAGATACCACTTCCCACCAGTTAGAATGACCATCATAAAGAAATCAACAAACAATAAGTACTGGAGAGGTTGTGGAGAAAGGGGAACTCTAGTATACTGTTGGTAGGAATGCAGACTGGTGCAGCCACTGTGGAAAACAGTATGGAATTTCCTCAGAAAACTGAAAATGAAACTGCATTTTGACCCAGCAATTCTACTGCTGGGACTTTACCCTAAGAATCCTGAAACACCATTCCAAAATAACCTATGCATCCCAACGTTCAGAAAAGCACAATTTACAATAGCCAAGTGCTGGAAGCAACCCAAGTTACCATCACTAAATGAATGGATCAAAAAACTATGGTACATTTACACAATGGAATACTATGCAGCAGAAAGAAAGGAGTTACTACTCTTCTGGACAGCATGGATGGAACTGGAAAGCATTATGCTAAGTGAAATAAGCCAGGCAGTGAAAAACAAATACCATATGATTTCCCTGATAAGTGGAACCTAATCAACAAAATAAACAAGCAAGCAAAATATAATCAGAGACAGACATAAGGAACAAACTGACAGTACTGGAGGGGACAGGGGAGGGCAATAATGGGGGAAATAAGGGGAAGGGTCATCAAGGTGGGAGTGGTTGGGGTGGGAGAATTGATAGTGGGAAAATGGAGACAACTGTACTTGAACAACAATTAATAATGCAGAAAAATAAAAAGTGTAATTTAAAGAGAAATAATAAATGTGTTTCATAGTCATTTCATTTCAATGACACTTAATAAATATTTATTTTGGAAAAAACTCAGAATTACATCAAATATGGAATATTTATAAGAGAGAATGCTCAGGTTCAATAGTATGGAGGTCTTCAAATATCCCATATGCAGGTGGAGAAAGCTTAGAGTTATTTCTTATTATTAGAAGAATTTTAATAAGGCCAATGAGTAAAAACTCCAGGAGATTTCATTTCATGGTGTAAGGATGTCCTAAAATGATTTGAGATACATGAATTTCTACTCACTGACAGCAGGATAACCAGTTCATAAGCAAAGAAGAGCATTTCAGCAGGTGGGTGATTGGACTGGATGACTTTTTAAAATATATATATTTTATTGATTATACCATTACAGTTGTCCCATTTTCCTCCTCCATTCCCCTCCACCCTACACACCTCCTCCCACCCACACTCCCCACCTTTAGTTCATGACCATTTGTCATAAGTTCTTTAGCTTCTACATTTCCCACACTACTCTTGTCCTCTCCCTGTGTATTTTTTCCCCACTGTCTATGCTACTTATTCTCTGTACCTTCTCCCCCACCCTCCTTCACCTCCTCTGTTGCTACCCTTCCAGGTGATCTTCATTTCTGTGGTTCCGCTCCTGTTTTAGGTGTCCAAATAGTCTGCTATTGTTTTAGGTGTGGTTGTTAATAACTGTGAGTTTGCTGTCTTTTCACTGTTCATATTTTTATCTTCTTTTTCTTAGGTAAGTCCCTTTAACATTTCATATAGTAAGGGCTTGGTGATGATGAACTCCTTGAACTTGACCTTATCTGAGAAGCACTTTATCTGCCCTTCCATTCTAAATGAAAGCTTTGCTGGATAGAGCAATCATGGATGTAGGTCCTTGCATTTCATGACTTGGAATATTTCTTTCCAGACCCTTCTTGCCTGTAAGGTTTCTTTTGAGAAATCAGCTGACAGTCTGATGGGAACTCCTTTGTAGGTAACTGTCCCCTTATCTCTTGCTGATTCTAGATTTCTCTCCTTCATTTTAATCTTGGCTAATGTAATTATGATGTGCCTTGATGTGTTCCTCCTTGGGTCCACCTTCTTTGGGACTCTCGGAGCTTCCTGGACTTCCTGGAAGTCGATTTCCTTTGCCAGATTGGGGAAGTTCTCCTTTATTATTTGTTCAAATAACTTTTCCACTTGTTGCTCTTCTTCTTCCCCTTCTGGTACTCCTATAATTCGCATCTTGGAATGTTTAAAGATGTCCTGGGGGTTCCTAAGCCTCTCCTCATTTTTTGAATTCTTGTTTCTTAATTTTTTTTCTGTTTGTTTGTTTCTTTCTTCCTTCTGGTCCACTCCATTGATTTGAGTCCTAGTTTCTTTCCCATTACTATTGGTACCCTGTGCATTTTCCTTCACTTCACTTAACATAGCCTTCATCTTTTCATCTAGTTTGTGATCAAAATCAACCAGTTCTGTGAGCATCCTGATCACCAGTGTTTTGAACTGTGCATCTGATAGGTTGGCTATCTCTTGGTTGCTTAAGAGTATTGGCTCTGGGGCCTTGATCTGTTTTTCTGTTTGAGTCATTTTTGGTCAGGTGGCACCTGTTACATATGGGTAGCAAAGCCTTAGGTGTTTACCATGGCGGGGCAACTCAGTTGCTGAGTTGTGATGCTGTCTGTAGGGGCGGGATCAGAGAGGGAACAATGGTGCCTGTTCTGCATCCCCTCTGTCGCTTCCTACAAGCAAACTGAGTCCCCCTGGGACTGGTTCCCAGGTGGACAGGCCTATGCACACTCCAGGACCCTGTGGGTCTCCCCAACGACCTCTCCTGTGAGGCTGGGAATCTTCCCTGTCACCTTTTCAATTTGTGTTTTTAGGCTTTATTTCCCATCGCTGGGGCCCTGGGCTGCCTGGTCCATCTCACTGCCAGTTCTTGTCTAGTTTATCTGTGAGCGAATGTGTGACCACCAATGGCCAACTGCCCTGCCCATTTCCTCCCTGAGTCTGGGGTCTGGGAGCCTGGCGCTGGCACTGTCTGCACTCCCGGGTCTGTCAGCCACTGCCTTTTTCTGCCTCGTTCCCTTTCCATCAACTGCCGACTCCGCCCCTCATAGCGGTCAGGTTGAATGGTTGTCAGACTTTTGTAGTTCAATTTTCTGTCTGTTTTGGTCGTGTTATTGTTTATAAATCTTTATTATCCTTAATTTTGGCTGTGCGAGGAGGCACAGTGTTTCCACTTACACCTCCAACTTGGCTAGAAGTTGACTGGACTGGATGACTTTAAGGCCTCTTCTAACCATAGATAGTACTCTTTGGTTGAATGAGTGATGAACAAGGTGATGCCCTAATTAACTCTACTTGAGTATAAGTATCAGATGCTTTTAAATTCTAAGTCCCATAAACTTCCTGGGAAGATTTTTCTATCTTCGTAAAGACCTAGGTAAACCCAAAATTAGTCAGAAATGTTACTTGAAAAGGCACTAATTTTCCCTGCTTTCTTACAATGGTTTGTCTGTCATGCTTTTAGTCAGCTGCATATAATGTTTCAGTTGCTACTGGGCCAAAAAAAATTTGTGCGTGTTAGTAGGGTAGAGATGGTTTTAGGGGTTTCCTTTCAGTTATTTATGGCAGAGAATTGGTAAAATACAGTTTATATTGATCTTTCTGTTTCTCTAAGTGTGTATTCATAAGAGGTTAAGAGTTGTTTTGTTATTTCCTTCAGTTTTCCAGCTATGTCTCTTTAAGTGTGGGCATATTTAATGTGAAATAAAAATAATTAGGTTCTATGTGAATAGAGAACTCACACTTTTCAGCATATCAATCCAATTACATTCTGAGAAATTTCACATGAGTTTGGGGTTAATTATTAATCACCAGTTATTTTTAACTCAACTCTTTATTTTAAACTATTATTAGTTTGCAAATGATTATAAGCAAAAATACTAATTTTTTCCTCTGAAAGGCAATACTGAAGAGCAAGTATCATAATTATTTATAAATTTTTATTCAGCTGAATTTCCACATTAAATTGCCACTGAAGAATTTAAATAGACTGAATTTAAGTTTATTTCACAGCATAAACCATGTAAACATAATAGCATGTGCTTCAAAATAAGTACCTATTAGTGGAATAAGTACCTTAAGAAATACTTCATTATTTTTATGAACTCATAATGATACATGTAGTATTTCATTATTTTATTCCTTAAGTAATCAGTTATTCTGTTACTCTTAAAATGAAAAAAAAAAAAGGACACTGATGCAATTTCAGGGGAGACCATTCAAAATTCTAACTGAACCATTGATATAACTTAAACAGTTAACAAACTATTACAAAATTAGAGAGAGTTAAGGGAGCCAAGACAAAGCAAATATAAAAGACTTCTGGAATCATTCCAAAATTTACACTTTTCATAAGTGAAGAAAAATGCAATGGGAAGGAAAAAGAGCCAAATGAGGCCCTGTGGCTCTGAGTAAGTATTTCATTACAGATAGTTTCAATAAGTATGCTAAAAACACTTGGTAAAAATTTAGTAATCAAAAAGACATATGAACAATATAGGAAATTGATAGAAATCTTTTATATCTTATTTTTCATTAGCTTAGACATTATTAGTGTTTTTATTTTTTATTTATTTTTACAGAGAGGGGAAAAGAAGGAGAAATGGAGGGAGAGAAACATCAATGTGTGGTTGCCTCTCATGCACTCCCTACTGGGGACCTGGCTTGCAACTCAGGCATGTGGCATGACTGGGAATTGTACCAGTGACCCTTTGGTTCACAGGCCAGCACTCAATCAATCCACTGATTCACAGCAGCGAGGGCTAGTATTTTAATTTTTCACTAACCAGTGGGGAGGAAGAGGGATATAAGAGGGAAAGAAGGGGAAGGGTCTCAAGGAACACATATAAAGGACCCATGGACAAGGCCAAAGGGAAGTAGGATTGAGGGTGTGAGTGAGTAGGGGGGAAATGGAGACAATTGTACATGAACTACAATAAAAAAATCATAAAATAAAAAAGTAAAATAAAAATAGACTTCCGGCCAATACTGAGGCATAGGTAGATACACTTTGGACATTTGCACAAATAAAAGGAGGACAAAAATAAATGCTTAAAAAATTAACCAGAAATACCAGAAAATAGAATTGTATGGAAGTGTGACAACCAAGGAGTTAAAGAATAAATATTCACCCAGGCTGGTAGGAAGGATAGAGATGGGAAGCCTTGGTGGAGAGGACTCAGAGCAGATGGTGGCTGGAGGACCTGGATGGGCAAGGCAGCCACTGGTGGAGCAGGTGGTCCCACATTTGCATGTGGATAAACCAGGAGGAACAACTGGGGACTGAAACAGACTGTGAAACCCAGGGTTCCAGCCGGGGGAAATAAAGCTTCAAACCCTCTGACTGAAAATACCTGTGAAGGTTGAGGTGCCAGGAGAAACTCCCAGCTTCATCTTCACAGGAGAGAGACCCACAGGGTCCTAGAACATACACAAACCTACTCACCGAGGAATCAGCACCAAAATGGCCCAATTTGCTTGTGGGAAGAGGAGGAAGTGACTGAAAGCCAGCTGAGAGCTGAGCAGTGGCATTGTTCCCTCTCAGACCACTTGCCCACATACAGCACCACAACGCAGCAAAGTGGGTTGCCCTGCCATGGTGAATACCTAAGGCTCCACCACTGACTACATAACAGGTGCATGAAGACAAACAAAAAAATACGGTCCAAATGAAAAAACACATTAAAGTTCCAGGAAAAATAAAACTAAGCAATGAAGAGAGGGCCAATCTATCAGATTCACAGTTCAAAACACTGATAATCAGGATGCTCATAGAAATAGCTGAGTATGGTTGCAAAATAGAGGAAAAAGTGAAGGCTATGAAAAATGAAGTAAAGGAAATTATACAGGGAACCAACAGTGATGGGATGGAAACCAGGACTCAAATCAACAGTTTGGAGCAGAACAAAGAAATAAACAGTCAACCAGAACAGAATGAAAAAACATGAATTCACAAAAGTGAAGAGATGCTTAGGAGACTCTGGGACAACTTTAAAAATTCCAGCATCTGAATCATAGGGATGCCAGAAGGAGAAGAGGAAGAGCAAGAAATTGAAAACTTACTTGAACAAATAATGAAGGAGAATTTCCAAATCTGGCAAAAGAAATAGATTTCCAGGAATTCTAGGAAGCTCAGAGAGTCCCCCAAAAGTTGGACCCAAGGATGCACACACCAAGGTATATCATAATTACATTACGCAAGATGAAAGATAGGGAGAGACTCTTAAAAGCAGCAAGAGAAAAGGAGACAGTTACCTACAATGGAGTTCCCATAAGACTGTCAGCTGATTTCTCACATGAGACCTTACAGGCAAGAAGGGACTGGAGAGAAGTATTCCAAGTCATGAAATGCAAGGACCTACACCCATGATTACTCTATCCAGCAAAGCTATCATTTAGAATGGAAGGGCAGATAAAGTGCTTCTCAGATAAGGTCAAGTTAAAGGAGTTCATCATCACCAAACCCTTATTATAGGAAATATTAAAGGGATTTATCTAAGAAAAAGAAGAAGATAAAAATATGAACAGTAAAATGAGAAAAAACTCACAAATATAAACAACTCAACCTAAAAAAACAAAACCAAAGCCAAAACTGAACTAAGCAAACAAGTAGAACAGGAACAGATTCACAGAAATAGAGATCACATGGAGGGTTATCAGTGGGGAAGTGGGGGAATGGAGGAAAAGGTATAGGGAATAAGAAGCATAAATGGTAAGTACAAAAGAGAGAAGGAGAGGTTAAAAATAGTATAGGAAATGGAGAAGCCAAAGAACTTATATGTACAACCCATGGACATGAACTAAGGTCGGGGGAAGATAGTGGGAGGACGGTACAGGGCAGAAGGGAATAAAGGGGAGAATAATGGAACAAGTGAAATAGCATAATCAATAAAACATATTAAAATAAAAATATAAAATTTTAAAGAGTCATATGCTTTGTCTTTGTAAAAAATTAAACATATGGTGGAAAAAACCTACAAGAGATTTCTGTTTATAGTTTCAGTGGAATAGCTTCTTTCAGATCACTGCTATCAATGAAGACAATGAATGAATAAAGGTGAATTAAAAAATTTTTGTTAAAAAACATATGAGAGCTATTAAAGTAACCACATCCATCAGGGCCAAAATTGTGGAGAAAGGGGAAATGCAGAGTGGTGGGCTGAAGTTTTGCAGTGATGTTTTTCCTGGGGACATTTGCTGATTTTGGGCATAAGGTAAGAGGCTGAGAATCCATGGTTTTCCTGGGCAGAGGGGCTGTGTTGAAGGACAAATAACCAACAGAGTTTTGGGAGGTCTTATGGGACTGGAAGACATAAATGGAGACTTTGGAGGCTAAGATTCCAGTGATAAGGAGAGTGGGGAAAACAGAACTCTTTCACTTTCTGAGATACTTGTTGAAATCTGAAGCTTCAAGGAACAGGAAGCTCCAAAGCCAAGGCCTCTGAAAAACAAAGAAATATATTTCAGCAGCCTCAAGGTAGTGATGCAGAAAAATTCAGGACCCATCAGATAGAAGGCCTCTGGTGGATGCAGCCATCTCAAGAATGAATCCCTGGAGGATTATACCTAGAAAAAGGGGGGAAATACAGGTAAATAAAAAGTGAACAGAATTGTTGCCCAGTCTCTTTTGTCTGATTCGCTTCAGTCTGAGAGGAATGGGTGGACCTTTTCTGAAGGAAGATATATTTGGAGACTTTTTTTTCCAGAGAATATCTGACATTAGTAAAATATTACTAGATTTGCCAAGCCAAGTTAAAGGGCTAAAGTATTTTAAAAAATCATCTCACAGGTGATTCAGATATAGGCATTAGTAGAATAAGAGTTTTAAATAATATGCCCCATAAATAAAGGGAAATATGGGCAAAATAGAAGTAACTGCAGATCTCACCAAAGTTTAAAATATATGAAAACAGAATCAAATACAAATTTTAGAATAAAAAAATAACTGAAATAAAAAGGCAGTAATAGATTTTTTATTTATTTTTTAACTTTTTTAAAATTGTTGTTCAAGTACAGTTGTCTCCATTTTCTCTCCACCACTCCCCCCCACCCCAGCCATCCCCACCTTTCACCCTTATCCTACCTGGCCTTGGTTTTGTCCATGTGTCCTTTATAGGTATTCCTGAAAACCCTTCCCTCTTTTCCCCACATTATCCCCACCCACCTTCCCTCTGGTTACTGTACATTTGCTCTTAATTTCAATGTCTCTGGTTATATTTTGCTTGCTTGTTTGTTTTGTTGATTAGGTTCCACATATAGGTGAGATCATATGGTATTTGTCTTTCACTGTCTGGCTTATTTCACTTAGCATAATGCTTTCCAGTTCCATCCATGCTTTTGGGAAGGTAGGAGCTCCTCCTTTCTTTCTTCTGCATAGTATTCCATCATATAAATGTACCATAGTTTCTTGATCCACTCATTTGCTGATGGGCACTTAGGTTGCTTCCAGTGCTTGGCTATTGTAAATTGTGCTGCTATGAACATTGGGGTGCATAGGTTCTTTTGGACTGGTGTTTCAGGATTCTTAGGGTGTAGTCCCAGCAGTAGAATTGCTGGGTCAAAATGCAGTTTCATTTTCAGTTTTCTGAGGAAATTCCATACTGTTTTCCTCAATGGCTGCATCAGTGTGCATGCCCACCAACAGTGTACTAGGGTTCCCTTTTCTCCCCATCCTCTCCAACACTTGTTTTTTGTTGATTTCTTTATGATGGTCATTCTGACTGGCGGGAAGTGGTATCTCATTGTGGTTTAAATTTGCATCTCTCTGATGACTAGTGATGCTGAGCATCTTTTCATATGTCTCTGGGCCCTCTGTATGTACTCCTTGGAGAAGTGTTTGTTCAGGTCCTTTGCCCAAGTTTTAATTGGGTTGTTTGTCTTCCTGGAGTGGAGTTGTGTGACTTCTTTATGTATTTTGGAGATCAAACACTTGTCCAAGGTATTATTGGCAAATATGTTTTCCCATATGGTTGGTTTTCTTTTCATTTTAATGCTGTTTTCTTTAGCCATGCAGAAGCATTTTCTTTTGATGAAATCCCATTTGTTTATTCTTTCCTTTATGTCCCTTGTTCTAGGGGACACATCAGTGAAAATGTTGCTGTGTTTAATATCTGAGATTTTCCTGCTTATGTTCTCCTATAGGACTTTTATGGTGTTGTGGCTTGTATTGAAGTCTTTTATCCTTGAATTTATTTTTGTGTATGGTTTAGGTTGGTGATTGAGTTCCATTTTTTTTGCATATAGCTGTCCAAATCTCCCAGCACCATTTGTTGAAGAGGCTAGTTTTATCTACCCTTCCATTTTAAGTTATACCTTTTCTGTATAGAGTAATCTTGGATGTTGGTCCTTGCCTTTCATGACTTGGAATACTTCTTTCCAGCCCCTTCTTGCCTGCAAGGTCTCTTTTGAGAAATCAGCTGACAGTCTTATGGGAACTCCTTTATAGGTAACGGTCTCCTTTTCTCTTGCTGCTTTTAAGATTCTTTCCTTATCTTTCATCTTAGGTAATGTAATTATGATGTGCCTTGGTGTGTACTTTCTGGGGTCCAACTTTTTTGGGACTCTCTGAGTTTTGCAAACTTCCTGGAATTCCATTTTGTTTGCTAGATTGGGGAAGTTCTCTTCTTCTCCTTCTGGCACCCCTATGATTTTGATGTTGGAATGTTTAAAATTGTCCTGGAGGTTTCTAAGCCTCTCCTCATTGTTTTGAATTCTTGTTTTTAATTCTCTTCTGGTTGAATGTTAATCTTCCTTCTAGTCCAAACCATTGATTTGAGTCTGGTTTCTTTCCTGCCACTGTTGTTTCTCTGTACATTTTCTTTTATTTCACCTTGCATAGCCTTCACTTTTTCCTCTGTTTTGTGACCACACTCAACCATTTCTGTGAGCATCCTGATTACCAGTGTGTTGTATTGTGCATCTGATAGACTGGCTATCTCTTTATTGCTTAGTTGTATTTTTTTCTGGAGCTTTGATCTGCTCTTTCATTTAGGTCATATTTTTTTTTGTCTTGGCACACCTGTTATGTAGTCAGTGGTGGAGCCTTAGGTATTCACCATGGCAGGGCAATCTGCTTTGCTGGGTTGTGGTGCTGTATATGAGGGAGGGATACAAGAGGGAACAATTCCACTTATTCAGCTCTCAGATGGCTTTCAGTCACTTCCACCGCTACCCACAAGCAAATTGGGCCCTTCTGGTGCTGATTCCCAGGTGGGTGGGTTTGTGTACATTCTAGAACCCTGTGAGTCTCTTCAATAAACTCTCTTCTGAGGCTGAGAATTTCTCTCGACACCTCATTCCCCACATGATTTTCAGTCAGAGGGTTCAAGTCTTTATTTCCCTGTGTTGGAAACCTAGGTTGCACAGTCTGTCTTGTTCCCCAGTTGTTCCTTCTGTTTTATCTGCATGCAAATGTAGGCCTGCCCAATCTGCCTGGCATTGCCTTGCCTTGACTCCTCTTCTCCCTGGCTGCCTGTCTCTGCCCCTCCTACCAGTCTGGGTGAATGTTTCTTCTTTAACTCCTTGGTTGTCAGATTTCCATACAGTTTGATTGTCTGGCAGTCTGGGTATATTTTGTTTTTAAATTTGTTTTTGTCCTTTTGGTTGTATGAGAAGGCAAAGTGTATCTACCGACACCTCTATCTTGGCCCCAAGTCAGCAATAGTTTAAACAAAAGGCTGGACACGAAAAGATAGGACTAATGAAAGTAAATAATAGAAACCAAACTGAGACTTAAGAAGAAAAAGTGAACAATTTAGAAAAAACAATAAGAGGCATGTTGATATAGTGAAAAAGTTAACATACATGAAATAGAAATTGCATAAGGAAAAGATAAAAATAATGCGGTGGGAATGTTTGAAGAGTTAACATTGCAAGGAAGGAAAATCACAGCGTAATTTCTCTCTCCTAGTTTATTAAGCTGAAGAGTTATGATTTGTATATGCAGTCATGATGTAGACACTGGCCCGCAGTGTCTGCAGCATTATGGATGAGACCTGAGACAAATTCACACGGACTACCGAGTCCCGTGGAGGAAAAGGGACAGCACGGATACTCCTTAAAGGGGGGAGTGCCTTGGAGCAGCTTGGCCACCCTCTCCCTCTCAAGGGGAGAGTGCTCTGACCCTTGCCTAGACAAGCTTTTATTGGGTTTAATTTGCACAGGAATACAGGTACAGCTCATTAATCATTGTCAGGCAGTAAGGATAAAATAGTAGATAGTATACAAAGAACTATTAGGGCTTCTTTTGAGTCAGGGTCTATAGCTAAAAGGCTACAAAACTTTGGGAAACAAACTCATTTCCTGCTCGGACCTTTATCATGTAACTAAGAGCATTCTTAGCAAAGCAGGCTTCATGGGATTTTACATATCCTTTCTCAGGCCCCATGACCCAGGTAGCCCACCCTTTTGAACACAGGGCTGCACTGCCTTCCTTCATTGTTTCAGGCTTAAATCAGGCAGAGGAAGCAGATAGCCAAGGAATTTTCGGAGACTTCTTGTGGACAGAATGGGGAATCAGGCTTTGTCAAAGCCGAGGAGCAAGGGTCTATCACCCCTTTTCTCCATAATCCCCCAAGTCCTTCCCTGGGGCCTACATGTGATCATGCCTGTTTTAGGTCATATCCCCCTTGGGGAATCTTGCCCATCATTGGCTAACTGATCAAGTATTGGGGGTCAGTTATGAAAAAAGGGGCACTCCTTTTATGAAAAAAGCAGCACTCCTGCTAGGGAAATAAGCTTTGTCTCCTTAGTGGCTTATGGTCCGAAGTTGCTCACTCAGCCTTAGCCATAGTGGGTTTGCAGCCCCTGAAACTAGGCAGGGCAGCTCCCAACACACCCACATATGCGTATATATATATATATATATATATATATATATATATATATATATATACAGACACATACAGGTGTGGGCAAAAGTAGGTTTGAAATTATGAGTACACAAGTTTATTCTTGTATTATTTATTAGTTATTGTATTTTTTACTTGTATTATAATTGTAATATATATATATTATCCTTAGATAAGAAATGTAAAAAGGTAAAATATATGTTTTACCACAGCTAAATCTGATATTTTATTCTATTGATGTATATATTATCTCTGATACTCAAATTCTTGCCATACTAGCATTTAACAGAACTAAAATTGTTTAAAATGTATAATGTAGAAAATAAAAACTCTAAAACACCATTTTGTGTATATGATCATTTATATTTTTCCAACAAGAATATAATCAAATTATATATATTGTGTAATTTATGCATTTTGAGTTAAAAATGAAGCATGAGCTCTAGCTGGTGTAGCTCAGTGAATTGAGCTTGGGCCTGGGAATCAAAACATTGCTGTTTGATTCCCAATCAGGGCACATGCTTGGGTTGCAGGCCAGTTCCCAGCAGGGGACACATGAGAGGCAACCATACATTGATATTTCTCTCCCTCTCTCTTTTCCGTCCCTTCTAAAGATAAATGAATAAAATCTTTTTAAAAAAGTAAACTTAAAAAAAAAGCATGAATAATTTAGTCACTTAATTACTTCATTTTTATTAATGAATATATAATATTCTAAAATTAATTTTTAACAGTTTGAGTTAAACTGTTAAAATTTATTTTTTGAAATTATAATATATATTCCAAAATTATAATATATATTCCAAAATTATGTTTTGGAATAAATATTCTTTTTTTGAAGAGGAATTGCTGTTTCCTCAAGGAAGTTCAACAATATCTCTACCTTACTGGATGTTTTTACTTCCTCATAAATGTAATTTGGGTATAGTGTTTTAGTGGTGGCAACTATACATTTAGTTTTATATTTATCCAATTATATTTATTGATTCCCTTCTTAGTACCAGACACTGTGCAAGATAGTGTTGGGTTGGCCAAAAAGTTTTTTTTTTTCTGTATGATGACTTTAGTAGTGCTTAGTTGTCTTTAACTTTATTTGAAACAATTTTGTTAGATTGCATGGTGGCAGCTGTTACATCAGTGTGCATTTAAAGAAACTTATCAAAATTGATGATGAATTTTTGTGCAGTTGTTTTAATATTGAAGATGGAAGAAAATATGCAACATTTTTAGCATATTATGCTTTTTATTTCAAGAAAGGTAAAAACGTATATGAAATGCAAAAAAAAATTGGGCAGTGCATGGAGAAGGTGCTGTGACTGATCAAATTGGTCAAAAGTGGTTTGCAAAGTTTCTTGGTACTATTGCTATTTTGGCCAAATAATTCTTTGCTGTGGGGCTGTCTTATGCATTAGAAGATATTTAGTAGCACCCCTGGCCTCTACCCACTAGAAGCCAATAATGAGAGATAGCTGACATACTCAAACTATCCAAATCAATAAAGTTATTGGTGAAAATGAAAAATGTCTTTTGTTTATGGAAAAAACTAAACTGACTTTTTGGCCAACCTAATAAAAATAAGAATAAGCCAGACGGATGTATTTGGTGTCTTTATGGAACTTAGTGTAAAATGCAAATACATACAATGAACATTCTCCAGTAATATATAGAAAGACCCAGTGTAAGGAGGGGCGATGTTGGAATAGGGTTCCCTTAAGAAGAGTATGAATGAAAGTTTCTATGCAAAAAGGGACCGGGAAAAGGAATACATATTTTGGGAGAGATGATGAGATTCCACAAGATTATCTCATGTAATCTCAGAGCTTCATACAGTAAAATTCCTAAAGGAAACAATGGTTTTCTATAAATTCAAGGGACCAATGTCTATATGTTGTGCTTCCATAGAAAGCTTCTTGACTATTTAAAGGTGGAATGGTTTTATATGTAGTTTGGATATAAATTGCATTCAGATAAAGATATTCTTTTTTTCAAAGAATTTTAGAATATTTATTGATCAATAATCATAAGAACATGATGCCCTAAACCAAAAGTATGTTTAGAAATCTGGTTTAAGACAGCCTGCATTTAAAATTATCATCCATCTCCTTATTTTAAATGCAGAATGTTGTAGTCTATGAGGAAAATGAAAATGAGAAAAGTATGCTTATGAATAAAGGGTGGTGCTTCACATTCTATATTCTTGGGCCCAGGTTGCATGATTGTGGCACCTGACTAAGCACCATGGGGCTGCTCAGTGTGAGGGTAGAGTCATGGAGGCCAGACTGTGCCACTTGCCCAGATCTGTCCATAAGTATAGGAGACCATTCTACGTGGCGTGGGCCCAGCTCTCACTCGGGGATGCACAGGACCCATGCCCACAGATAAGTTCTCCTGCAGGGAATCAGGCCTGCTATGAGATTTGCTTTTGCTAAAACTCCCTCACCCTGAATTGAGACACAAGTGCTTACTGTAACTTCCTAAAATCTATGCTAGAACTCCCCAGTATGGAGTGTAACTGGTTCAACAACTTTTTCCTTTGCATTTGCTAATATCCTTCTTCTGTGATGTGATTAGCGGCATCATCTCCTTTGTTTGCTGTGAAAGGTAACCTCCTAAGGCGAACCTATGCATAGTAAATGAGGACCATCATGTAATGTCCCAAGAAAAGAAATACAGGCTGGTCACAGCAAAGGCTGAGGCTTTTTCTCCTCTTGAGAGAAAAGCCATGCTGTCCCTTTTCTTCCACAGGACTCGGTAACCTGTGTGAATTTCTCATGCTTCATCCACAGCGTGGCAGACCCCACAAGCCAGGGTCCGCATCACATAAGCCACAGTAAGGCTCAGTACAGTCAGAGTTCACAGCACCAATGCATGACAACACAATTCACATAACTAGACAAGCATTTTAAAACTTTTCCCCCAAGGAAAAATTTGAACAGTAAATTTTTTAAAAAGTTTATTTTTCTAATTACAACTGACATATAATATCATATTAGCTTCAGGTAAATGACATAGTGATTTGACATTATACACCTGATAAATCTAGCACCCATCCAACAGCATACATAGTTATTACAATATTATTACTATAGTTCCTATGTTCTATTTTATTTCCCTGTGACTATTTTTGTAACTGGCAATTTGTTCTTAATCCCCTTTACCTTTTAACACATCTCCTTCAAACTTCCTTCCATCTGGGGACTCTCAATTTGGTCTCTGTGTCTATGGGTTTGTTTCTGTTTTGTTTGTTTATTTTGTGTTTTAGATTCCACATATAAGTGAAATCATATGGTATTTGTCTTTCTCTGTCTGACTTATTTCACTTAGCACAATGCCATCTATGTCCATCCATCTAGTTTGCAAATGGTAGGAGTCCATTCTTTTTTTGTGTGTGTGGCTGAGTAATAGTCCATTGTATATATGTACCACATTTCCTTTATCCATTCATCTATTAGTGGACACCTAGGTTGCTTCCATATCTTGGCTATTGTAAATAATGCTACAGAGAACATAGTGAAATCCTGTATCTAAAGTGCCTTCACTTAGAGGTTGGGGAGATGTTAGTATTGTTAAGCTGAAGGCCAAACACGCAGGCAGAATGCCACTTTTGAAAATGCTGAACAGTCCAATTTAGGAAGTGATCACAATAGTGCAGATGCCCCATCATCTTCTATTTTCATTTTTTACAGGGGAAAAAAATGTGCAATATGGGGAGGAAGAGAGACCAGAAATTAGATAAAATTATTAAGTAACAAGAGAATGTATATATGATGCATTCTTTTATTATTTATGCCCAAAAGTTAATGAAATTTTAAATAAGCAGTTCAGTGTTTGTTTGACAATGTATTTGGTACTTCCTATCAATCAGATAGTGGAGATCTCTACAATAAATTAGTACTATAATTGTTTTTTCAAAGCTACCCTGGTTATGATTGATTCCATTTTTCTTTATTCTACTGATATGGTGAATATATTAATTGATTTTTAAATTTTAAACCAAAGTTGTGTAAATCCAACTTGATTATAATATGTTGTTTCTTTTATATATTGCTTGATTTACTTGCTAACATTTTATTGAATATTTTTCATCTATTTTCATAAGAGATATTGGCCTATAGTTTTCTTGGCACTATGCTATTGGTGTAATGCTGTCTCAAACTAATTGGGAAATGTTCTCTTTTATTTTCTGGAAAAGCTTATGAAATAATAGTATATAAGAATTGGTATTATGTCTTCTTTAAGTGCTTCTTTAAATACTTTTTTCATTTGACTTGGAGTTTTTTATGTTTCAAAATGTTTAAGTATGAATGCCGTTTTTTAAATACATGCATGACTATAGATTATCTAATATTTAGTGAGTTTCAGTAGTCTATGTCTTTCAAGGAAATTGCATATTTTATCTAAATTATTAAATTATGCACATAAAGCTATTTGCAATATTTTCTTTTCCTTTTAATGTTTGTTAAAATGTTTGTGATGTCTCCTCTTCTATTTTTTTTTTTAAAGATTTTACTTGTTTTTAGAGAGAGGGGAAAGGAGAGAGAAAGAAATGGAGAGAAACATGAATGTGTGGTTGCCTCTTGCTCACCTCCTACTGGGGACCTGGCCTGCAACCCAGGCATGTGCCCTGACTGGGAATCGAACTGGAGATCTTCGCTTCACAGTCTAGCACTCAATCCACTAAGCCATGCCAGCCAGAGCCTCTTCTGTTTCTAGCATCATTAATTTGTGTCTTTTCTTTTGGCTAGGGGTTTATCAACTTAATTGAAGTTTTGTTGTTTTTTTTAAGAAGCCAGCTTTTCATTTTATTTACTGTATTTTTCTGTTTCCAATTTTATTGATTACTATCCTATTATCATTTCCTTCTGTCTCCTTACTCTGGGTTTAACTTGTCATTTTCTATTTCTTCAAGGGAAATCTATCTTTCTTTGATCTTTGTTTGTTAATGGAAGTAGGTAATATTTTAAAATTTCTTTGAAGCAGTACTTAGACTACATAAATGTTCGATATTGTATATTACTTTTCCTTCAATTAAAAATATTTTCTAATTTCCCTTGTAACTTTGTTTTTGACCTATGGGTTATTTTGAAGTAAGTTGTTTGATTTTCAAATATTTGGGGACCCTTTGGATATCTTTCTGTTATTGATTTCTAGTTTAATTCCATTATTATCAGAGGACATATTTGTTAAGATTTTAATTCTATTAACTATATTGAGGTTTGCTTTATAGACCAGAATATAATCTATTTTGGTGAATGTTTCATGGGACTCAAAAATAATGTGTATTCTGCTTTTGTTGGGAGTGTTCAATAAATGTCAGTTACATCGAATTAGTTGATCATATTGTTCAGATTTCCTCTGTCCTCACTGATTTCCCTTCAACTTGTTCTATTGATTTCTAAGAAAGGAATGCTGAAGTCTTCAAATAAGACTGGATTTTTTCTGTTTCTCTTCTGTCAGGTTTGGCTTTGTGTGTTTGGAAGCTCTAGTGATAGGTGCATAAACATCTGGAATTAATACATCTTGGAGAATTGACTCTTACATTCATAACTTATCTCTTTATCTCTGGTAATGTTTCTTGTTTTAGAGAATGTTGATTGCTTTTGCGGTTGACGTTATAGCAGGTTATCAACCTGTTTATTTTCAAATCATAAGTTTTCTTTCACCTTCTCTGAGAGTACTTCTAGTCTCAGTTCTTTGCTCTGCTGCTTGGGCCTGTCCTGCATGCGCACCTCCCGGGTGATCTATGATTTGGGTATGTTTGGAATTTGAGCTCCATTTTTCAAGCCTTTGCTAAACTGCTTGGGTCTCTCCCACACATGCAGGCAGAGGGGTGAACCTGAGGAGACTTCTATGTGTTTATCTTCAAAGAATTGCTCTGACTTTAGCTATCCCATCTCTTAAATTCCCCCACTTTCAACAACCTGCCAAGTCCTTTATCCTATTCAGCTGGCCAGATATATGGTGTTTCTACTGAAGTTTTGGGCCCCTGAAGTATGGCTCAATCACTATGTGGTTTCTTTTTCCAACCTCTGACTTTTCTCCACAACCCACCATCTTCTGTCCACTTTTCAGGGACCTCTGGTAGCTGCTTTCTGTACTGTGTTAGGTAGTGGTACTTGTAATCACAGGATAATAGACCGCCATAGCGGAATTTTCCTACTATGCTGGGAGAGAACCTCTACTACCTTTTGAGAAATATCTGAGGTAGGCTGAAAATACTTTATTGTCATGGGATTGTCAAGAAAATGGAGAAAACTTTTGAATTGGGAATGTTCGTGCAAAAAAAAAATGTTTGTTACTTGGGCTGTGGAAAGCCCTAGAGGCAAGGGAGTATTAACAATTCAGGCAGGCCTTTGTCTTTAACTGCTTTTCCCTTTTTTTCCCCTCTGCTCTAAGGAAGTTTACTGATAAGGAAGTTTGTTTCAGAGGCAAAAACTATTTAAAGAAACTCTGAGCCCTGTATTTTCACAAAGGATACCAATCTATTCTTCCCAAAAGTCTGTTGCTCAAATTTGAAATTATTCATTCAATTGGCACATTGCCCCTGCAGGACCACACTTTCCTTCATGGGGTGGGAATTAATTTTTCTTCTCTTAGTTTGTCATCTAAGAGTACTAAGTAGATTACAACCTTGGGATTTTCACACATTATTGAAAAACCTGTTCACAATGTAAGAAGGTCTTGCATAGGCTTGTCTATACCAATGTGTAAAAACCTCCAGCTACCTTTGAAATTGTGAGCACAAGCTATGTTCCTCATTAAATGTACAGACTAATGTCTGAGGAAAGTGGAAACTTTCTACAGACATTTTCCAAAATTTGAATTTTTCTGTATTTAAAGTGACTCTGCCTTAACCTTTAAGCTTATGCATGCAAATTAATGGATTTTTTCTATTGATGATTATACTATTTGCTTACAAAAATATACCTAAGCATTTAAAATTCATGAGAAACTAGTTGAAATATTTGATTTATATGTTAATGCTTTTTGAATAAAAAAATCTAAATATTTAGACTCAAAATACTTGCGCAAATCCTGCATATATCAAAATTAGAATGACATTTTAAAGACTGGTTTTGGAATTGAAACATTAACTGATCTATACTTTAAAATTTAGGGTTGCCATATTAAAGTCTATGTTTTATTTGGTTCCTTTGTCCCCACTTGTTTTGATTCTCAACTTTGCAGAGGTAGGCTACTCAAATCTTTCTTTTTCTTTTGGTAAAATAATTGAAACGTTCAAAGAGGAAAATTCAGAAATAAACATAATGGCATTTCCATATCATTCCTGAAATGGGCTTGGGCCAACATGGTACCGAATAGAATCCACAGAAAGAAGGATTAGACCATGCATGGGTCTCCTACCCCTTGAAAACAGTATATCTGGGCACAGGTGGGCACATCCTGAGGACAAGATGTAAGACCAGAGCAGACCCCATTCCCTTTGCTGTGCGTTTTTATAGAGCAAGTGTGAGTTGCCTTGCCACTGGAGATACCGATGGAGATAGACTGCCTCATAGTCTGGGCTTCAGTGCTAGTTGTTTATAGCATTTATTGGAGACCTCGTGGGACATTGAGTTCATGTCCAGTCTCTCTTTCTAGGAGAAAGGCAGCCCACCATCCTAGCTAGGTGATTACCAGGCAACCTAAGGAGAGCTCTTGAGGGGCTTTAGATATTACTGCTTATCTTTCCATATCTATTTTTAACATACTTCTAATATTTGCATAATTTTAGATTTATACATAAGTTACAAAGATAGTTGCTATAGATTGAATATTTGTGACACCCCAAATTCCTATGTTTAAACCTAACTCTCAATGTGACAGTATTTGAAAATGGCGTCTTCGTGAGGTAATTAGGTGAATGGGATTAGCATCCTTATAAAAGAGACCTTAGAGAGTTTCCTATCCCCTTCCACCATGTGAGGACACAGCAAAAAGTCAGCCATCTATGAACCAGGAAGTGGGCTCTTAACTGACACCAAATCTGCTGGTACCTTGACCTTGAACTTCTCAGTCTCCAGAACTGTGAGAAATAATCTGTTTTTTCAAGCCACCCTTGTCCATGATATTTTTGTTATAGCATCCTGAACAGACTAAGGCAATAATAATAGAGGACAGAAATTTTCAAACATTTTTTTAACTAAAGGCACACATAAACTAGTTACTAAAATTCCATGGCATACCAAATAGTGTATTTTTTGCCGATCTGACAAAAAAGGTATAATTTTGATCCATTCATACCCAATGGCTATTGTTATATAAGTTGTTGTCATTTTTTAATTTGACAATCTAAGGGAATTTAGTCAGTGCCTCTGACTAAATAGTCAGGTATTGAATGTTGTAAAAATGCTTGTGACACACTGGTATAGAGAATGCATCCTTTATTCAATTTTCCCAAATATTATTACTATGGTATACCTGTGAAAAACTAAGAAATTAATTACTACTACCTGAACTTGAGACTTTTTTCTGATTTTTGTCAGTTTTCCACTTTGTCTTGTTTCTGTTCCAGGATCCAATCCAGAATACCATATTGTCATTTAGTTTGTATATATTTTCACAATGGAAGGATTGATATTACGGCTTTATGTCACTGAAAGTTTCCTGATCATAATTTCTCCATATAAAGTCATAAGCAAAATTTTGTGTAAAAATGAACCGATTGGAAAATTCAGTCAGGAATATGCTGTGTTGACACTTCTTTTTAAAGTGTATTCACTCTGGGCACCAGATTGTGATCAGAATTACTGGTGGTCAGAGCATTGTCTTGATACCATCCGTTTGACTTAGCACAGTGCCTGTACACCAGAGACACGCAGATCATGTCATAAAGTTAATGAACAAATGAGGGTCATTACCTGAAGCTTACTCACCATAACCTCACCTCATGTTTCAATGGATCAGTGCTGCTTTATTTTTGGAATTCAGATGGTTCCTGATGAACTTTTAGTTTTATAACACTATAAATTCTTACAGAAAAATGGAAAATAGTGCATTTTTTTTAAAAAAAACAAAGCTAATAAGAAAAACTACAATTTTATCATTGTTCATACATAATATAGATTCTGATAGCCAATGTCATTCACTACTACCACCTCCTTTTCTTTTTACTTTTTTAAAGAAAAATAACTTACTCAGTGAGATTTTAAGAAGTTGGATATTCAAGAAGTTTTACTTGGTCTTTCTACTTTAAAATAATTTTTTATTTTTCAACTACAGTTGATATACAACAGTATATTAGTTTCAGGTGTAAACCCAGTGATTAAACATTTAGGTAGCTTATGAAGTGATTATCTTAATAAGTCTAGTACTCATAGGATACCATACATAGTTCTTACAATATAATCGACTATATTCTCTATGCTGTACTTTACATCCCTGTGACCATTTTCATAACTGGGAGTTTGTACATCTTGATCCCTTTCCCCTTTGGTCTCTCCACTTTACATGGATGAGGTTTGCTTGTAGATTTTCAAGAAGCCGAATTATAAATGTGATGAGATGATATGTGAACTAAGTTAGGGTGATGGACAGTAGTTCCTGAATGTCTCTTTCTGATAAACAAGTATGTACATTTTCTAATGACATTGCTGACACTGCCAGAGACACAGACACACATAGCCTCTCAAAACTGGATGATCTGTCGACACATTTTAAAATTTTATTTCCACATCTTTTCAATTACAGTTTACATTCAATATTATTTTGTATTAGTTTCAGACATATGGCACAGTGGCTAGACAATCATATACTTTACTAAGTGTTTCCCCTGTTATTTGAAGTACCCACCTGACACCATACATAGTTATTACAATATTATTGACTATATTCCCTGTGCTGTACTTTACATCCTTGTGACGAACACCCAGTCTCTTAACACCCCCTGCCCTCTGGCAGCCATCAGTCTGTTCTCTGTATCTTTGAGTGTGTTTCAGTTTTGTTTGTTTGCTTATATAGTTCTTTATATTTTTTAATATTTTATTTATTTTTAGAGAGAAGGAAAAGGAAGGAAGAAGAGAGGAAGAGAAACATGGATGTGTAAGAGAAAATCAATCAGTTGTGTCTCTCAGGCCCCCAGCTGGGGACCTGGCCTGCAACTCAGACATGTGCCCTGACTGGGAATCAAATGGCAGTCTTTTGGTTTGTAGGCTGGTGCTTAATCCACTGAGCCACAACAGCCAGGGCTGCTTATCTGATCCTTTAGATTCCACATATAAGTAAAATCAAAATGTATTTGTCTTTGGCTGACTTATTTCACTTAAGATAATACTCTCTAGGTCCATCCATGTTGTCACAACCACTGCAACACATTCAGCCAGACTCTTTTTATGGCTGAGGGAGCATTCCACCGTATGTATGTACCACAGCTTTTTTATTTGCCTGTCTATCGATGGGTGCTTGTTATCACACTTTCAAAGAAGTCCCTGTGATAAGAGTAAAAACAAGGCAATGAACACATTGGAAAATATATGTCCAGCACAGAAGTCACTAATAGCATATAAGTATTTACATTTAAATTCAAATGAAATAAAATGAAAGGTTAAGTTCCTCAGTTGCACTATCTACATGTGGCCAGTAGCCACTATTTGGACAGCAAGAATGTTTCTTATAATCACAGAAGGTTCTGTCAGCCAGGACTGTATTTAAAGCTACTTGTGCGATATTGAGCACCCTTTGAAGACTAAGCTGAAATGATTCTGAAACCAAGCATATCTGATTTACTTGGTTACATTGATAAGTTTTACTTTAATTCTGCTTAGGTTCAATCTGAAGAAGTAGCCCTAACGGGTATGAACTACTCTAATCAGTATTTTCAACTTGAATTCTACCAACTTTTCCATTTGCAAGGCTACCTGCAAATGGAAAGATTTCCAGTACAGATCTAATGTTCCATAAATAAATTTATGATTTTATGCTCTAGTCTAGCCACATATTGTTACATTCTGCAACTAGGCCTCATTCTAGTTGCACACTGTGCTTCAGTACCACCCAGAGCTCTATCTTGTGCTTTTGTTTCTAGTTCACAGAGATGACTTTTTGAGCTGAGCTGTTCCTTTGGTGCTTCACCTATTCATGTTTCATCTATTGTTGCTATGTGCTTGGAAGGACATGGTGGTAGTGGGCAGCGAGATACATGAATGCATTAACTTACTATGCCATTTGTGTGCCAAAGACTTAACATAACATGCCCGAGACTGTAATCTTTACAAAGTCCTGATTGCATGTGGCCTTTAGATGATGACTAGGAACTTGGATGTCAAAGCATTCCCAGTAGTCAACATTTATCTAGATCTGCTTGGTTTCAGAATCACTTTGCCTAGACTGTGCAAGTAGGATTTACAAAAATTGCTTGTGTTCCTTCCTGGAGTATGTACTAGTCACGGGTTTTTATCTGACCAGTCCCCAATAAAAACCTTGGGGGTTGAGTCTAATGAACTTCCTTAGGCAGAAACATGACTTACACATTGCATTTCTGTATCTGGGGGAAGAGTGTGTTCTGTACCATCCCTCAAGAAAGGGAGAGAATATAAAAAACCCTCTACATGGATTCCTCCAGCTCTTGCCTGCCATTTCCCTGTTTTCATCCAGCTGATTACCCCACTCCTCTGCTGTAATGAATCTCAGTCATGAGGACAACTGTATCTGAGTCTTGTGAATCTTCCTAGTGAACCTCCAAACAAGGGCTAGTTTGGGGGACTCCTGACACACCATCCTTAATAGAATTTTTGTCTTCATATTTCAAAGCAATGATAAAAAGGCTTTTGTTGTGGGCAACTAAGAAGTCTCAATGCTCAAACTGAGCAGACTTAAATTTCATCCTGAGGAGGCTAGAGGAAATGAAATAATATCTAAAATACATATCAAATATTCCTATACCTAGCACATAGTAGGAATCCAAATAATGTTACTTGCAGTTTTCCTTCTCTTATCCCTCCCACACCAGTCCTGCCAGAATGCAATGTTTTTAAGTGGGTGGACACTATGACGCATTTAGGTTGTTCATTTTTCCTGCTGCTATTTTCTTCACTAGAAAGCACACAATATATTTCAAAGTTAGACCATTAACCAGGTTTGTTCTTTTGGCATCTGGTGTTTAAGGGGCTTTCAGTTTTAACTCCAGTTTATTTCATCAACTGTTCCTGCCAATTGCTCTCTCTAAAAGGAGAGATATGAAACACAGGGAGAGATCATTTTATGTTTTCAAAGCCAGCAAGGTCAAGCAGGAGAACTCATAATTGAAATCTACAATGTGTATTATTTTTTCTTCTTTGCAAACAAAAGAGAAGAGATGAGGCCATGACCCAAAACACCAGCACTTTGCTAATGGAGAATGGTAGATATTGAAGCAATTACCAGAGCTTAGATTTCAGTCCTGGAATGGGTATGAGGGCACATAGACACTTACAGGGAAAATACTCATTTAAGAAATTTTCTTTTTCTAATACTGGGCCCAGTGACTTAAATTTTTAGCTACTTATTCTATCATAGTCTGTAAGTCTGGCCACTGACAAGTCAGTGATCAAATTAGAATTGATAAGGTTAAGGACATGCAAGGTGATACTTAGCCCTCAGAAAAGGATATTCTGGCTTCTACATGTGCAGTTTCAGTGCCTCATTTCTCTTTCTACTCCTTCTCTTTCACAAACCTGTCTCTCTCTCTCTTTTTTAACTCAGTAGTGTTCCACTGAGTACCGATATCTTTATCTAACTGTCCTGTAGGCACCTCAAATTTATTGTATCAAAAAAAAAAACAAAACAAAACAAAACAAACCAAACCAAACCAAACAACAACAATAAAAACAAAACAAAACAAAAGTGAATTTGATTCACAGAGTATCAACCTTTGGAAAATACCCATTTTACATCAGTGCTATGATGAGAATGTCTATATACATGACTTTATTTGATCTATGGTAGTTTCTCATCTGACATATCATGTTATGCCTCTGTAGAGATACTGGTCTTGGCAGGAAATACCTTTGGGATGAGAGAAGCCTCAGTTAAGCATCTTGGGATGTCCCTTCAGTGGTCTACTGCCTTCGCAGAGGTTGATGGATCAGAACTGTGACTATCTCCCACCTTTGTGAAGCAGCCCCATGTGGCAAATGGGAGGGCTTAATAACCATCCCTTGGCAATCCCTAGTTAAATTGTAAGTACCTCTCAATCAGCAGGAAAATCGCTCAATCTAACTCTCTTCATTTTCAGTGTGGCTTCTTTGATGAATGACACAATTATGAAAGGGTCAGAAATACTCACTCAGTGCTGCAGAGTCCCAGCCCAACAAACATCCAGAGGCCATCTCTCATGTCTGAGGCTGATTGTTTGATGCTTTTTGCTCCTTATCTATTTCTCCTACTGCTGTTTCTTCTGGCATCTGTCTTACCTGTTGATCACACATTGACCTTTCTGATGGTAGACACTGCCAAACCCTGTAGCTGACTTTAGATATTATTATCTTTCCTCTGACTGCAAAGTTGCAAAATGTTCCATTTCAAAAAAAATCTCCAGGAATACATCTGGTTACCTAACATTTGCTCACACAAGCTGCACATTCATTCTTTCTCAATGTAGACTTTTATTTTCACACATTATGATCCACTGGCAGGAAGAAAATAAGGGAGTAAATGCAGGTGCATGAGAATTAAAAAAAAACAACTAGAAAAAGATGGTCACATGATTTGATGTATTCCTGAGCACATTTACTGTGAAATATAAATGATACATCTATACAAATTGTAGAGTTTTTACCAACCACTATTGTCATGGAGTTTCAATATGCTCCCCCACAGTCATGTTTGATGGACCTGAGGTTAGACAAACCTAGAAGGAATGGCACAGGATAACATGTGTTGAGCATCTACTATAGCTACTATTATCCTTAGACTATACCCAAGGACTAAAGGTTGGTGAATAATCAATCTGAGACTGTCACCTGAAATGTCTATAAAGATAAGTGTCTGTGAGTAGAATAAGGTGATACTCTAGATTAGGGCATCTTTTTTTTAACAAGTGCTATACAAGCGAACATTTCTAAATCAGTGGAATATTTTTTCCTCAAATGAAATATTGGTAATAATTACAAAATAAATACTATTGAAGATGTCCTTGACAGCAGCAGAATAAGGACAGTGCTGGAACCTGATTTATGTTGTCTCTTTTTAGAAGGTGCTGTGACAATACCCCATAACCTTGGGGCTTTGTGAAACATAAGGGGATTGTTTGGTCTGGAATAAAGAGAATAATTCTTGAGTCATATGGACTGGGAGTTGGAATCCCAGCTCTACTGAAACTACCTCTTGATCTCAGTCAGCAATTTATTTAATTGCCTTGAACATCAGTTTTCTCATCTTCAAAAAATAGGTGAAAATAGTATATATTTCAAGAGATAGTTGTAAGGAATGACTATGATATGTATAAGTGTGGCACACAGTAGGATTTAACATGATAGTTTTCTTTTACCCTTCCTTAATTAACCTCTCTTCTTCAGACTAGAATAAAGAGGAAGGAATTTTAACATTTTATTAAAATATGAGGATGATATTTGGGAATGAGAGCCTGAGCATTGTTTTGGCTTTTCTTCCATATGCGAAGATTAATTTTGATAGGGTTAGTAAGGAGCTGGCCTTGAGAAGATAAGAATGGGAGATGGTCATATTAGGTAAGTGGAAGTCTGGCAAGAGGGAGGGAGAGCTAATGGGGATCAAGTGAAGTTAAGTCTGGTGAAGGTCTCTTTCTATTATTAGGGATTAAGGGCAGTGAAACATGTCTGGGCTAAAAATGGAATATTTGATGGACAGATTGATGTCTTAGGAAGGGAATAATGATTAGATTGTAATTTATAGATTTCCAAAATAAATGTTACTGCTGGGGATTGAATACCAAATATATCCCAGAATCACAGCTTTTGAGCTGGGAGGGAATTCATCTTTCTTCTGGTCCCCTTGCTTTGGTTTATAGGTGGAGAACCTGAGAATCAGAGGGGTTAAGTGCCTATCATGGAGTCTCTCAGTAAGTTGGTATCAGGATTACAGTCTGGAATATTTCCTCTGTAATATATTGTCTCTTGACTCTCTCCTTATTTCCAGGTCATACTGCATGTGATTCTATAGTTTCCCTTAATATCCAATTGTATTGTTCATGAGCTAAAATGCAATTCTCAAATAAGAAGTTCTGTTTTATAGATATTTAAAATTCAGCAACTATACATATTTTCTGATATTTTAAAAAAGCTGCCCTTTCTACAATATCCTTAGATAAATTAGTGATGTGTTCAATGCAATAACCTCTTAGACATGAGGAGAAAATTCATATAGATAAACAAGGAAGTTTTTGTAATGAGTAGAATAATATTTCAAAACCTTTAGTAAAGAGGAGCCACAGTGGTCTAAGCAAGAGTAGACACACTAAAATACTTCCCCAAGTTTAGGTCTAATTCAGTTACAATCAAGGAATATAACTGGCTAAGGCAAGAAAATCACAGAGGCTTGTTAATGATGTCACAAAGAGAGTTAGAAAATATTTAAAAACTGTAAAAAGTCAAAGGAGCTTTTCAGACAAAAGAAGTCTAAAAGAATACACCTGCACCAAACCAGCTCTGCAAGACATGCTGAAGGGTCTGCTTTAAGAAACAGAAGGAAAAGAGAGAGAGAGAGAGAGGGGAACACAGGTACGAAGATGACAATGAATAAGAACCTTTCAGGATGGAAGATGGCGATGGAGTAGGAGGGAGCGGATTTCACTTCCCCCTAAACACAGGAGGAACAACTGGCTAATCTACAGAGGAACAGAGCAGACAGACAACAGTACTGCAGTGTATTTGAAAATAAGAGTCCACAAAACTGTAGCGGGCACCAAAAAACCAGAAACCAGATGGTAAGAAGGATATATCAGGACAGTAAGGTCCCTGGGACCAGCGCGGGGACTGGGGTGCATTTGTAGCCCCAGGCCTGGCACCCAGAGCGGGTGCTCGGTCTACCACAGACTGCTTGAAAGCAGAGGGCCTGCCGAAATTCTTGTGAGAGAGCTGGGTCACCTGCTCCCTCCCTCCACGACAGACCAGGGTTTGAGCAACACCAGCAGAGTTCTGGTCGCAGAGAGGGGAATAAGGAGGAAGAGGCAAGACTCAGGGGGCTGTGATTACTCGCACAGTCTGTGTTTGCCAGCTCGGGAGAGCTGAGAGCCAGGCTGTGATGCACAGTGACCCTGATAGTCACCGGGCTGCCTGGAGAATCGGGCTACATGGGGCACCAGGCTTGAGTGGGAGGAATTTATCAAACAGAGAGACTGGGAAATTTGCTGTGACAGCCCCAAAGCTGACTCCCAGCCCAGCAGGGCAGAGACCCCAGGGTTACAGGGAAGACACAGCGAATCCCTCCTGGTAGCACTGGGAAGGGAAGGGTTTGGGCCCAAACTTGCTGGATGGAGGCAGCCTAGCTGAGTGGGCGCCCCTACACCCCAGTGTCTAGTGACAAGGACTGGAGAAAAGCGCTCTGAAGAAAACCAGGACTCCCACATCAAAGATATTGGGGAAAGGAGTCAGACTAGCTGCTGGGACAGTGTTTGCAAGACAGGCTGAGTAAACATCGGGAAGGGAGAAACGCCACACCAATCACTCCCCAGCCTTCTGTAGCC